>BLSH010267411.1:321849-334751 GCA_018402905.1 Glandirana rugosa
GGGGAATACATAAATATGTACCTCTAGTATAGGGGGGAATACATAAATATGTGCCACTAGTATAGGGGGAATACATAAATATGTACCTCTAGTATAGGGGGAATACATAAATATGTGCCTCTAGTATAGGGGGGGGGGATATGATCTCCATGTATAAATACATAAGGGGGTTCGATCTCCATGTATAAATACATAAGGGGGGGTATGATCACCATGTATGAATACATAAGGGGGATATGATCTCCATGTATAAATACATAAGGGGGGATATGATCACCATGTATAAATACATAAGGGGGTTCGATCTCCATGTATAAATACATAAGTGGTCTATATAGTGAACTTGGTTTTCACTTTCAGGTCATCACAAAGGACAAGGGGGCACTCTTTAGGTATAGAGAAAAAAAAAATATTTGCCAAATACGGAAAGGCTTCTTCACAGTAAGAGATGTGAAAATGTGGAATAGACTCCCTCCAGAGGTGGTTCTGGCCAGCTCAGTAGATTGTTTTTAAAAAGGCCTAGATTCTTTCCTAAATGCACATAATAGAACTGGGTACTAATATTTATAGGTAAAGTTGATCCAGAGAATATCTGATTGGTTCTGGGGAGATCAGGAAGGAATTTTTATCCCCCCCCAGCAAATTGGAGGGGAAGGGTTTCCTTCCTCTGGATGAGCTGTGGGTATTGGATAGTGTATATGGATGGTTTCTATTTCTGTGTGCGTATGCTTTTTTTTTCCCTCTGTGGGTTGAAATGGATGGTCTTGTGTCTGTTTTCAACCATACATGTGGGAAGAGGGTAATAACATTTAAATCACAAAACCTCCAATTTCATCCTGGGCAGGGTCTCTCATTTTTTATCCAAACAAAAACAAGGGGTAAGGAAAGAGATCCTCAAAAGGGGTCCATAGCTCAAACAGACTGCGCAGGCTTTTCCCACTCCTCCTGTTTGAGGTATGGACCCCTTTTGAGGATCTCTTTCCTCACCCCCTGGTTTTTTATGCACAGTTATCTGGTCCTTTTATGGTGAACTCCATCCACCACTTGGATGAGCCGGAACTCCTACCATAGACATGACCAATTGGTACTCTGGTCAATAGGTCCATGCCCCTCATCCATCTCTTTTTCTCCTTTTTTATCTCAAAGTTTGGATGCCCTTGAGTTTTAACTGCTGTGCTTAGTAGGTAATAAGATGGTCAACTGTATTATAAAACAAGTAATGGAAATGTTGAGTAATTGTTTTTACTGTAGACCGAACTTGGCTTTAAACTCTTTCCTCTATTGAGGAGCTTGTCCATCATGTATATTTTATCTTTTTTTAAGAAGAAAGTTTTGCTTTTTCCATGTTACTAACACTTCTTAATGTATAGAGGTTTACCACAATAGTTTATAAAGTTAAGCAACTAAGTTTTCAGGCTACAGGATCCAGCTAACCATGTCAGCTACATTTCTTCCAAAGCCGGAGCGGTACAGGTCTATTGCTTGTGGGGGTTTTCTCTTTGCTGTTTGTATAATATATTCATGTCCTTCCAAAGGTGGAGAAAACTCGTCACCTCCTTCTGCTCAGAGAGAAGCTTGGAGACAGCATCCCCAAATCCCTGAGTGAGTCCATCTCACCGAGCCTCAGTAGCGGGACCCTCAGCACCTCCACCAGCATCTCCTCTCAGATCTCCACCACCACCTTCGAAAGTGCCATCACCCCCAGCGAGAGCAGCGGATATGACTCCACCGATGTTGAGAGCCTGGTGGATCGTGAGAAAGAGCTGGCCAGCAAGGTGAATTTATAGGAGTCTTTAACATGTAGGATACATTTTTGGAATCTCCCCTTGAACCTCCTCCTGGCAGTTAGGAGATAAATACTGCTGCAGCATACAGCACTTTGTTTTCCACTTCCTGTAATGGAGTCTCTTTTTTTCTTCTTACTTACATGTGTTCTGCATGTTGTTGGGCAAGGGGATTATATTTCTTAACAGTGCATGAGGAAGGCAGATATGCTGGGTATAGGCTTCACTCACAGATGGGAGGGCATAAAGGAAACCAAAGACCACCAACTCCTCATCTTTTCCACCGTCATTTAGATTTTACCTCACTACAGTGCTAGGAAAGGGGGTCTGTATGGGCTGCTTATCCGTCCTTTAGGCAGGAGTTGCTCTTTAAAATTGAAAATTGCTGACCTAGAGATTTGCCGAGTATTGTCATTGTAATACCGGTGTCCCTTCCTGTTCTGCAGTGTCTCAGACTACTTACTCATACATTTAACCGGGAGCTGACCACAGTGTGCAACAGCATCAGTGATTGTAAGGTAAGTGGAACACTCACCTTCTACCTATTTGGTGAATACTTCAAGCATAGGCGCGTGCCGGATGTGCCCAAGCACACCCTAATTACCCCATGCCCAATAGTATTATCGCTCTGTGTGCCATAAGAGAAGTGTTTTTGCTCTTCTCTTTCACTGTGCGGTAGGGAGATCAATGTGTGGAGGTCATATATATGTAGACACACATACATGCATGTGTTTGAGCTTTAGGATGCACACCCTAATGTAATAGGCTGTGCACACCTATGACTTCAAGAGATACATTGTGCTGAGTACAGAACTCCCATTATTTTATTTTAGGAATATTCAAAGACATTTATTTACACTCTAGCAAAACAAAATGGTTCTGTCCTTTGCAGCCTATTTTCAGTATCACAGTAGAAATTAATAGGACTTCAAGTATATTTAAAGTCAAAACATTTTTCATTTTGCACAGAGTAGGAAATGATTACAAACCCTGTCAGGTTAATTTGTTTTCTGTGTCCCATTAGGAGGATTTCCCTTCACCTCCAGTCCTATAGACCAGGGGTCCCCGACCCCCAGTCCATGGCTTGTTTATGACCGGGCTGCCCAGTGGGAGGTGAGCGGCGGTCGTGGTCCGCACAGGCCTATCACAGACCGCACAAACTCACGCACTTTATATTCAAAGTTTCTTTACCACTGGGGCAGCGCCACACCTACTGCGTTCTATTTCTATCACAGACCACAGTCGCCGCTCTCACCACTTGCTGTGCGGCCATGGCCGTGTGTCCTCTCCCAGCTCCTCCGCCTGCTCCGCCGACTATGTCATCCTCTCAGCAGGGCAGGGGGTGGGAGGAGCTTCAGATTGTAATGGAGAGCTCCTCCCACCCACCCCCACCCTGCTGATAGAATACCAACGTTGGATGGGCGGGGCAGCCAGGAGAGGACACACAGACTGAGCACAGCCTCTACCCTGTCAGAAGTAGGAGTCTTGTGCAGGGCCAGCAGATGGGGGGGTTGAGAAGACTGCAGGGACACTGTGATGTAGGAGGCTGTGATTGCTCTCAGGGACTGCTCTGTAAAAGGGACACTGTAATGTAAAGGGGATTTTGAAATCATTGAAATCATTACAGTGCCCCTTTACAGACCAGTTCCATTTATATCACAGCCCCCCCTTTACATTACAGTGTCCCCTTTACAGAGCAGTCCCTGTTAACTCACAGTGCCCCCTTTACAGAGCAGTACCTGTTACATTATAGTAAAGGGGGGGTTGTGATGTGAAGGAGAACTGAGTACATTGATATAAAGGTGGGACTGTGCTTTAAGGCGGGGTTGAGGATAGACTCTGTGAATATCCCATCCACCGACCCATCACTATGTCGACCAGCAGCTGCAGGTACTGAGGGTCTGGAGGAGCAAGATTGCCACTGCACTTCCTGAAGCCATTGTAGAACATGGGGTGGAAGTGATGTCAGCAAGGGGTCGGTGACCAGTTTCGGCGCATGCTCAGACCCTAGGTTCCTGCAACTGCTGGTCGGTACGGTGACAGGAAAGACCATCTCAGGAGGACTTCATACGTTGATGAGCCTGCTTACGCTGTAGCCCTGTAAGTGTTTTTAACCGTTGCCTTTTAAAAAATTGCTGACATGCTGCACTTAGAAGCGCCTTCAGTGTCTAAGTGATGTGTGGCTGTATGGCTCCATGTTGGTTTCAGCCTTGCGTGTAGCTGACACACGGTACATTTGCATTGTGCTGCATGGATACTTTATGTAGATAAATCAAGTACTCTTGGTTCTCCAGCTGTCCGATATCTCCCCGATTGGACGTGACCCGTCTGTCTCAAGCTTCAGCAGCGCCACCCTGACACCCTCCTCTACCTGCCCATCCCTGGCAGAATCCAGATGCAGCTCTGTGGACCAGAAGTGAGTATTACTTGCTACTTCACTGGTGTATTGGGTTTTATTGATCATAGTGTCTGCAGGATGAGCTGTTCTTGCTGCTTGCAACAGCCAGTCAGAGCCTTTATATCCGTGAGACCTGATTTTTCTTGCTCAGGTCAGTACAGGTCAATCAAAGGGATAATCTGTTTGGTTTCAGCGGGCAATAAGACCAGCTCTTTATACATTTTTATAAGTGAAGCCTTATCTTCATGTTATTGCCGTCATCTTATTTGAAGCCTCCTTTTATTGCAGAACGCCAGAAGCCAATTCCCGTGCCTCCAGCCCCTGCACAGAATTCGAACAATTCCAGTTGGTGCCCACAGTGGAGACCTCATACCTGGCACGCGCTGGGAAGAATGAATTTCTCAATCTTGTGCCCGACATTGAAGAGCTCAGACCTGGGTATGAGGTCTTCTGTGATTACAAACATTAGATAATTCCACAGCTTATAGTTTCTCCACAGGTGGGACGTCTTGGGTTAGACTGCTAAAGGTATCACAGCTATTTGATGATAGGCACTCATATTTATTCATTATTATTATTTTATTATAGGCATTTATATAACCCTGATATTTACGCAGTGCTTTATGTATAGTACTTTCAGACCAGTCTCTACCATCGATAAGCTTACAATCTAAAGACGGCCATTGATGGAGAGATTCCTCCATCAACACAGTCAGTGTTGATGGGGGAATCCTTCTTACAGAGCCATTACTAGCACCAGAGGCGTAATTAGAACCTTCAGGGCCCCGGTGTAAGAAATAATGAAGGGCCCCCTGACCCGTGGCCGGGGCCCTTCCCTCTTCCCACTGATCCTGGGGCCCTTTACTCCTATCGCGGGTCCCTTTATTATGGTGCCGCAGCGGGGCCCTTTCACAAGTTCTGCAGCGGGCCCCATTTCTGCCATCTTCGACCTTCCCATGGTGGTGAAATGCCAGGGACCGGTTACAATTGCTACCTTTGCAATCCTGATTGTTCCCTCACTGGTGTCAGCAGTTTTTAATTCTTATTTTAATTGCATTATTTTTTTACAATTTAATTTTATTTCTTTTACAGTTTTATTTTTACAATTTTTTTTAGGAGCTCTGTTGGGGGGCTTTGATGAGATATCAGGGGGTCTAAAGAAACCTCAGCCCTCAATCTCCATCTGTATATCCTCAGCTGCACAGAATGAATGGACAGGAATAGCTGTGCACTGAGCCTCCCATTCATTCAGAAACTGAAGTATAGTAAAAAACAGTTTACTATGCTTCAGTTATGAATGAACCAATTGATACCAATCACTGACTCTGTCCATTCAGAAAAGGAAGGAGGGGGTAAATGACAAATTTATTGACCCATTCCCATCTCTCCATCATGACTCATCTTCTACAGCAGCTGTCAGGAGAGAGGAGGGGGGCTCTGTGGGGGGGGGGGGGGCAGGGAAGCACACAGGTTCCCTGGGAACAGCAGAAGACAAGTAAACTGGATAGAGTATAAAAGGAGGAGATTGGGTCCTCTAAATGCCACCCCCGCCATCCCTCCTATTCAGGTGTACAAGGAAGTCGCATGGGCCCCCTGGACCATCGGGCCAAGTTGCAATTGCAACCCCCATCGTTGCGCTCATGGCTAGCACTAATCGCATGTGAAATCCGACAGGCTGGTTGTACCCAAGTTGTGATCGATCCATCAACTTGGGTACATTCAGCCTGCCTATATATGGATCAAATCTTGGCCAGTTCCTGCTGAATCAGCCGAGATTCGAACCGTCTATGACCGGCTTTAGGCCTCTATCTCACATGCATGCATATACAAACACACACACACATATTAGAGCCAATTTAAACCTAATAGAATCTGTTTGGAGTGAAGAAACCTGAGTGCCCAGAGAAAACTCACGCAAGCACAGAGCAAACAAATTCCATGCAGTTAGTGTCCAGGCCGGAATTCAAACTGAGGACCCCCCATGCTGCAAGAAGTGCAAACCACTAAGCTCCTTGTATGCATTGGTTTTACAATTGTTGCAGTATTTGGTATGCTATACAAACAGCCATGCTAAGATTGCCATGCTTCAGATGGCAGTCAGTTGTTATTACTGAATTTATTTTGATATGATCTGCTGGTTTGCATCATTAGCTTGGTGATCTCCTAAGTTAATGAAAAATCGTCAAGATGACCAGTTTTGGGAGGGCAATTGTCAGTAAAATCAACTAGATCTTTGTACATCTTGGAGTATCCATTGATGACACTTCATAGTAGTAGTCAAAACAAATCTGGTATCCTATGTGAAATGTTGCCCTGAAACCAACTATATATCCCTTATCTGCAGTTGCCATAGAGTAAACCTCCCCACGCAGATCAAAGCAACAAATCCACTTTAATAATAGCCCCACACTTTGCTCCTACTCGGTTCAGCTGCTGGGAGAAAATATATCTAGTACTTCTGAGTATGTTGGAGCATGTGACTCAATCCCTATCCCCACATGACAACTCTATTGCTTAGCGATTGGCCACCCAGTGCTGTCACATATGGTGGGAAGATAATCATCAATCCTGTGTAAGCTCCAAGTCTCACTCTACTTGCTCCAGACTACAATGCAAAGGTATGTGCTGATGGTGTAAAGTGAACTCCATGCCTTATTTGGACAAGGACAAGATTCCATTTAGTATGTATTTAAATGTGGCTGACATAAAGTCATAAACAATAACACATATATATGTAGTGTAGTTCACGTGTGTCAAACACAAGGCCCACGGGCCAAATCCGGCCCTCCAGACCATTTCCTGTGGCCCTCTCACCATTCCTGCAGCTGCAGCAACCCCCCCCCCCCTTGTTTCTGCAGTTGGCAGCAAGCTTCTCTGTGCAGCCGCGGAGAGCTTTTTTCTGCCCGCCTCCCCCCATCTCAGTAATTGGCTGCAGAGAGGAGGACAGAATTCTTCCTACAGATTTTTTGCTCTCCTTGTAGCTGCACCACCCCCTTGACTCCGCATTCATCAGATGACTCCAGCTCTCCTGTGGTCCTCCTCCAGACTTTGCACTTTCTGCTTCCCAGCTCTTAACCTCAAATAAAGTTACGCTGTTCTAGTAGGTCTTTCCTGACCAAGGCATGGTCCGCAGAGAGCTTCCAAAGCATCAGAGGGACCTCATTGTTTAAGGATCTGAATCCCACTGTTACAAACAGCATAAAAATGGCTTACATGTTTCGGCTTAGAAACAGCCTTGGTCACAGCATATTTTCATTGTACAAAAAGGACAAATGTATATACATACCAATTAGCTAATTAAAATAGATACCACTCAGGTGCATCTGATGCAAAAGATCACTCCTGAAATGAATGGGAGGTTCAAAAGTATTTTCTTCCTACCAAATCATATTTAATATATGGCGCATATATATAACAAATATTAAAAAAACAAACATTAAAAAATCCTAAATAGGTTGCACTTTGTAAATTTACTGCATGATTTCTAAGGGGAGTATAATGAAGTTGTACATATAGAAGTGCGGAAACCTTTTGAAGACCCCTCATGTGTATATATAACAAAGCAGAAGTATTTCAATACACCCCCTTTTTCCTCCGCAGCTCGGTGGTCTCCAAAAAGGGTTACCTGAACTTCAAGGAGCCTCATTTCCATTCCTGGGCCAAGCACTATGTAGTCGTACGCCGCCCATACGTCTTCATCTACAACAGCGATAAGGATCCGGTGGAGAGAGGCCTTATTAACCTGTCCACCGCCCAGGTTGAATACAGTGAGGACCAGCAAGCTATGGTCAAGGTCTGTTTCGATGTTAGTATGGTCATCTCATGTCCATGTGTTTTACGTCTCTTCAATAACTGTATATTCACCTATGTTGATTGTATATATTTTGCCTTGTGTTACAGAGTCCGAACATATTTGCTGTGGTCACTAAGCACCGTGGAATCCTTCTGCAAGCTATCAACGATAAAGACATGAACGACTGGCTCTATGCCTTCAACCCTCTGCTCGCTGGTACAATAAGGTGAGTCCAGATCAAGTACTTAGTCATTAATATTTCAGCAGCTGTATAACAGTATGAGGCAGGAGGAAGCTTAATGGATGTTAGGGATGTCATGAATTGCTTTTGTCTTTCATTGTCATTTCAACTCTTGTTCTTTAGTTAGCGATAGCTGGACAATTGCATTTTGATATTTTTCCTGACAGTTTAAAATATCAAATTGCGGAGTTATTGAAAACCCTGCGCATGGGCGTCCGCAGGTAGGGGCAAGAGGGGGGGGCAAGTGCCCCCCCCCGGAATCAGCAAGGGTCCATCGCAGACATTTTTCTGAGTCTGCTGAGTGACTGCTCGCTGCAGCTCTCTGATCGTTTGTCCCTCCCTCACCCCGATCCGATGGCTCAGCCGCTCGGCTCAAGCCTCCAGTCCCTGTGCAGGGTTCAGACTGTCAGATATCGATCCGGCCGGTGTGGTGCGGCACTGGCGCCGCCCACACAACTGGACTGAAGTGGTGTAGAAATGCTTAAGGAGGCGGAGGAAGCAAGGAGGACTCGTCACTGCCTAGGCCTCATCACAGGAAATCCTGAAGTCAAGTGGCATACCTTTCAGCAGTGAAGAACCACAGGTAACAGCAGTTACATTAGGAGGAACATAATATATATTGGAATGTTGGAAGTGGAACAGCAATTGCTGGAAAGATCATATCATCTGTCTTGTTTTGTATACAGCTATATACACCCACCTTCCTTCCTGTGTTTCTCCATCATCGCTGACTGCAGATATAAATCATCTGTCCTGTATATATAGCTGTATACAGGACAGGTGATGTATATCTGCAGTCAATGATGATGGAGAAAAGTCTCTATATACAGGAAGGAAGGTGGGTGGGTGTATATCCACCTCACCCCCGGAAGGATTTCCCCCTTTAGGACCAGAGCACTTTTTGCGATTCGGCACTGCGTCGCTTTAACTGACAATGGCGTGGTCGTGCGACATTGTATCCAAACTAAATTTGCGTCCTTTTCCCCCACAAATAGAGCTTTCTTTTGGTGGTATTTGATCTCCTCTGCATCATTTCTGATCACTGCTATAAACAAAAAAAGAACGACAATTTTGCAAAAAAAAAAAAAAACAGTTTTTGCTTAAATACAAATCCAAAAACATATATGAAAAAACATTTTTTTCATCAGTTTTGCCCGATTTATATTCTTCCTCATATTTTTGGTAAAAAAAAATCGCAATCTGCGTTTATTGATTGGTTTGCACGTTTACGGATGATGAGAATCCGTTTCTGTGGTTTTTATTTTATTTTTTTTATTTACTATTAATGGCGGCGTTCTGTGATTTTTAGCGGTACTGCGATATTGCAGCGGACATGTCGGACCATTTTGACACATTTTTGGGACCATTGGCATTAAAAATGCACTGATTACTGTGTAAATGTCACTGGCAGGGAAGGGGTTAACCTGCAGGGGGAGATCTAGGGGTTAACTGTGTTCCCTAAGCGTGTTAGTACTGTGGGGTGGCTGGGCTGTTATGGGCATAAGAGATCTCACTGATCCCAGTGACAGGGATCAGTAGATCTCCTATGCCCGCACTGTCAGAATGGGGAACCGCTGTATTTATATCGGCGGTTCCCCTTTCTTTTGCTCTGGCCGCTCATTGCGGCTCGCCGGCGGACATCGGGTCCACCCGAGCCGCGGGCACACTCCTCCGGCCACTCTGCAAATCGCCTTTTATTTACGGCGATTCACGGGACCCGTCCACACTGCCTCAGTAAATATACTGCGCTCGGTGCTGAAGGGGATATATAGCTGTATATACCCATCTTCCTTCCTGTATATAGAGACCTTCCTCCATCATCATTGACTACAGATATACATCATCTGTCCTGTATACAGCTATATATACACCCACCTTTCTTCCTGTATATACTAATACCGTCCACCCCCTCTATATACCCATACTGTACACCCTCCGTACTGTACATGCCGCATTTGACGGGCACAGTGAGGCTGCAATTGATGGGCCCATGCCTGCGCTATATGTGATAATGTCTAAGCCACTCCCCTTCATGACATTGCCGAAAAGGGGCGGAGCATGGGTGACCTTAAAATGAATGAGTCCCTGCACTTAATTAATTGGTATCTAAAGCCAAAACTTTTTGTTTAAGTTTTGATGGAGTGTAGAATAGTTAAAATCAGTTTTTTTTTTTATTATTGTCTTTTCTCGTTGAGGAAATTCACCCTTTCTGTTGGTCCTGGTGACCACTGTCACTGGAACTAAGTGGTGGAAAATCCAAAATGTTACTTGAAGTGGAGACAAGGGAAAAATCTTCCAATAGGGACAGGTGTCCATCTTCCCACCGTTGGGAACCGGGAGGTAGGGAGAGCATAGGGTGTCAGTTCACCTTTTTATTTTTTTCTGGAAAGATGAGCTAACCCTTCATAAAAAACAGCATCTTACATTCTGAAAGCACACTAATGTGATTTACAAATGTGCGCTGCACTACTCTTGGTGTGAATTAAATTTGGGAGAGAACTATAAACAAAGTATATTTTAGTTCTTTTAGAGCAGTGGTTCTCAACGCCTGTCCTCAGGACCCACCAACAGGCCAGATTTTAACTATTACCTTGGGGAGATGCAGACTAGAATACTGCAATCACTGAGCAGCAAATGATATCACCTGTGATGTATTTCAGTTATCCTGCAAACCTGGCCTGTTAGTGGGTCCTGAGGACAGGAGTTGAGAACCACTGTTTTAGAGCAAAGGAATGAACTAGGAGGAACCTGGGGGGTTTATTGAATAACCTTGCAGCTCTAACATTAAGCAGCAGTACAGCCATGGTAAAAGCCATACCACAACTTCATAATTGGGGCCTTAAAGGGATTGTAAAGGCAGAAGGTCTTTTTTTTATCTTAATGCATTCTATGCATTAAGATCATGAAAAACCTTCTGTGTGCAGCAGCCCCCTCTTCAGCCCCCCTAACACTTACCTGAGCCTGTCTTTATCCAGTGATGTTGCAGGAATGTGTAAGCTGCCTGGGACTCCCATCCTCATTGGCTGAGACAGCAGTGTGGTGCAATTAGCTCCCGCTGCTGTCAATCAATATCATTCAGCCATTCATTAGAGGGAGGGCGACAGGGCCGGGTCACGGCTCCATGTCTGAATGGACACAGGGAGCTGTAACTCGGCTCAGGTGCCCCCATAGCCAACTGCTTGCTGTGGGGGCACTCAACAGGAGGGAGGGGCCAGGAGAGCCGAGAAGAGGAGGATCCGGGCTGCTCTGTGCAAAACCAGCTGCACAGCGGAGGTAAGTATAACATGTTTGTTATTTTTATAGAAAAAAAAAAACATAGGCTTTACAATCACTTTAAGTCTTCAAATTAGAGAGAGAATTAATAACTCCTGTTTGTCTCTCCTACAGGTCAAAATTAGCGCGCCGCCGCTCTCTCACCATCAAGTACTGAGCAGCACCACCCCACTCCTCCAGATATGAAGTGTTACCTCCCTTTTTGTGATTCTTAACTGTTTCTCTTGTCTGTAAACCTGTGGCTTTCTCCCGCCTCCTCTTCTGTCTGTGCTCAAAACGAACCCAACTCGTCGCATGTGGCCGAACAAGAAGAAAAGACAGAGAGAAATGGACTCCTGACTCCCCTCTTTTCTTCTGGACACGTCCCCTTCCCTCTCTTCCAGCCCCATCCTAGCAGTTTCTAGTGTCTGTAGTGTAGTACGTCTGTCAGAAGATGCATTATTTTTGCATTTTTTTCCTTCATTTTTTTTATTTGTCATTGGTTTTGTGAGTTTTTTTGGAACCTTCAGGCTCTCCTTGAGATGTTCCTGTCCTCCTTTAACCCCCCCCCCCCTCAACCTGCTGCTAATGATCCTGGGGAGGGCAGGAGGTACCCCTTATACAGCTTTCTCTGTCTCTTCTACTACCACCGTGGCTCCAGCCCTGCTCTGCACCAGGGTGTGACGGGTGTCATGGCTGCGCGGTGGCAAATTCCAAACATCGCATTCAAATTCTCCTTGCCCAGGGACTTCATTGCCATCGCTAAGCTTAACGTCTGGGCAGAGCGGACTGCTGCGCTGTTCTTATCTGCGGTACGGCCAACCTCACGTGCTGCAAAGAACAACATGGAGACTCGGACAAGAATGCCCTTCGCCACTGGTGTTTATCTTACCGCACAAAGGAAAAATTGAAGGGAATTATTTTCGTTTGGGGTTTTAAGGATGAAGGAAAAATGCTGCTTATCTTGTTTTATCCTTTATTTTTTACATTTTAGTCATTAGGAAGTCACACGGATCAAAACGAGCAGGAAAACAAATCGGCAACCATTTTTTTTCCTTCGACTGTCTCAGGCATAACGGTTCTGAAAAGTTGTTTGTGGGCGCTCCAAAGTGCTGGGCTGACCGCTGGGCCTTTTCGTTAAACTGGGCTGTTTTCAGGACGGGGAGGAGTCATGTGACCATGAGAGCTTCATCTCCAATAATCCATTCTTGGCAGGTTCCTGTAAAAAAAAAAAAAATCTGCACACCACTTTGACAACAATAATAGGGTGGATTAAACTATATTTCTACATATATTTATATATTGATTTAAAAAAAAAAAAAGTTTACAGTCTTTGCTTTGAGTGACCCCGAGATTACCTGATCACATTAATACATTGACCTACTTAGTATGCATTTTCATATTATTTGATGCAAATTCGGCATTGTATGTTAC
>BLSH010267411.1:334789-346792 GCA_018402905.1 Glandirana rugosa
TGACACCTTTTAGGCGTTTTGTACAACTCATAATGTTGTAGTTGTAGACACCATAGTGTGTAGTTACACAAGGACGAGTAAAAGGGGGGTGGGTTGTCCCCAACACACCTCGTATACACTTAACAATAGACCTATATACAGACCCTTTTACATCAGGGTAAAAAGTTCTATTTATTTCGAAACACTAAAATATATAGGAAAACATAGTAATAGACAATTAAAGGTTATATGTTAACAGACCAAAAGGGCATTATCAGGAGACAAGAAAACACCCTAGACAGCCAACCCCTGGCTCCACACAACCCCTGTTGGGTGGGGGGAAAATGAGCAGGAACACATTGATGTGTGATACCACAGATGTTGATGTTGTAATACTCAACATGTTTTGCGGATTTTCCACAGTCACTTCCTCAGGAGAACATCTGGGGTAATCAATGTATGAAAAAGGAGGTACAGACATATGCATAATGTAATTCAATAAACAGGTAATAGATAATAAATCAAAGTAGGGGGGAGGGGGGAATACAAGGGACTAAAGAGGTTGATATTGAGTTCCACTTGCAGCTCAATGAAGCTGTGAATTGTTATCTGGATATATGTCTGGGAAAATGTAGTCCCATTTTTTAAGATAAATAAAGCTTTGTCATTTTATATATCCTTTTGTATCACTAATTGTCTGGTACCGTAATAGTCCTCTGTTTTTTTGTGGGATCTGTTGGTTGGGGACCGACATTTACCCGTGCTCCCTCTTTACGATTTACCCATAAGGATATATTCTTCATTAAAGAGGGAGCTCCGATATCTCCCAAAAAAATTAAAAGTCAGCAACTACAAATACTGTAGCTTCTGACTTTTAATATGAAGACACTTACCTGTCCAGGGATCCAGCAATGTCCTCATCCGAGCCAACTCCGATCAGCTTCGGGTGCAAGCCTCGGCATCTTAGATTCACAGCTGGTTTCCTACTGTGCGTGAATAATCCTGCAGTCTTCTGGGACCAAACCTCAACTAAGATTGCTGCGGCTATCCAACCGGAAGTGGAAGCGGGTACCTGTCAAAACCAGGTATCCGCTTCCCCCTCCTCCCCCAAAAAAATGTCAAATGTGGAGGTGGAGAGGATGTAAACAAGTGAAACTTCCCTTTTGGCAGACAGTGGTAGCATGGAAGTACCCCCTTTTCAGTTGTCCGCTCAATAGTGACTGATGACGTGGCTATGGCGCTCTGTGGGAAATCTACTAAAACTGAAGCAGACGGTATCTGGAGCAGCACGACCAATTTGTTTCTATCGTCAGCTTGTTCAGTTAAGCTTTAAAAATGAAAGCTAGAACCTGAATGGTTGCCATGCACAGCTGCTCCAGGTTCTGTCTACTCCATTTTTAGTAATTCCTCCATTTTTAGTAAATTCCTCTCTCTGTTCCCTGTTCTTGAGCGGTATTACTAATCTTTAACCACCCCCCTTTTTTTTTAATACCTAATAATACAGAAATCTGAGGCATGAATATTTTGCGAATCTGTTGGAACTGAATTTTTTTGCTTTGGTGACCAACAGACGTAGGAGTCAGCCAGCTCTGGAACGCTATATACAGGGTGCGCCATGGGCCAACCAACCCAATGAGCATACTCAGCTGGTCTCCAAACCAAACATTTCTTTCCCAACATATTGTATGTTTTAGGATGACTGACCAGCTTTGTGGGAAAACCCACCTAACCTTTTCATCTGTGCCCAATTAAATATTTCCTTTAAAATCTTAGCTTTCGTTTACTTAAGCTTTCTAAATCACTAAGTATGTGTCCTGCCCATTAGTACCAATGGGAGTCCTCCACTTTATCTAGTGGTTATCCAAACTTTCATCAAACCTCTGAGGTGATCAGAGTTCCATGTGATACAAAATACAGCATTTCATGCTATCACTCACTGTAACTAAGAACTCCTTCACTACCTACATTTCCTTTGCATGTTGGTGAGCAGGCAACCCAAAAATAACGGTGTAACCTGTGCCTTTATTCCAAGCCGTAATCAGAAATACCTCACCGATCTTTGCTTTATTACTCACACAATAATGATTCCTGTGAATGACATCTAATATCTTCTGAGGCAGTTCATTCTAAGGCATGGATCAGGCAACTCCAGGTATTTCCTAGATTTGCACGCACTCGGGATGTGGCACCACCCATGACCCTCACCAATCGTTTTGTTCAGGCAACTCCAAGGCCATGAATAACAGTAACAGATAGGCCCTGGCATGTAATTCATCTTCTCTTATTACAATTTCACTGCTTAACATGAAATTGATTAGAAAAAAAGTAGTATTGGTCCTTATGTAAGGGAACTACCCAATACAATCTATGAATATCTCTTTAAGACACTTTTATCATTGTGACCCCTTGTGACTATTTACCTTTTTTGTCATCTTTAAACCAACAAGCACTGCACTTTTATTGTTTCAAAATTAAGGAAAATAAAATGTGATTAAAATTTGGAAATCTGGCTTCATTGCAAAGCAAAGACGACTTTTACTTGTTTACTAATTGAAAGGGATGTTAACTTGTCTATAGGTGTTATTGTACTGTATATTTATGCCTGCGTTTAATTGCACACAATGTAAGGGAGAAAAGAGCTTTGAATGGGGTTTCGCACCTTACTAGAGATCAACGCTACATTGTCTTAAAGAGGTCTTTTTGCTCATAGATGATTTTAATCTGTCAGCCTTCACATGCCCTGTTGCAGAAATGTTTTTTTAATGCAGTGTAGTTGTGTTGTAACACATGCCATTGTTGCAGATGAAACGTATCTTTTATCACATATGACGATATCACTTGCCCTATAGGTTTACGGTACATTAAGGGCTGCAACACCTTTACAGTTTTATTGGAAGTCATCATATACTTAGGCTTAGTAGGAATAGGACCCCCACTAAGCCAGCTATTGGCTGGTTCAGCAGGAACCAGTTAAGTCGGCCATAGACTGTTCGAATCTCAGCCAGTTCAGCAGGCCCCGGTTAAGCCTGCCATAGGCGGTTCGAATCTCAGCCCGTTCAGCAGGCACCGGTTTAGATTGCCATAAGCGGTTCGAATCTCAGCCAGTTCAGCTGGCACCGGTTTAGACTGCCATAGGCGGTTCGAATCTCAGCCAGTTCAGCAGGTACCAGTTAAGACTCCCATAAGCGGTTTGAATCTTGGCCAGTGTTCTGTCAAAATAGCTAACTTGTCAGAAACTCCAACTACTTCCCTTCCGGTTTCTTGAAATCATCAGTAAGTGAATATTTCGACGAATTGTTCTTCACAACACCGGCAACCAAATACAGTCCGGTGCACGATATTATGAGCAGAGATTGTTACTCCGCTCCGATACTAACCAACAAAATGGCCGCCTCCGAGGTGGCAACAATTTGACCTAGTTAGCCGCTGTGATGCCAAAACAGAAAAATCTTCCCGCACTGGACTGTATTCAGTTGTCGGTGTTGTGTACAAAAAAGAAACTGGAAGTGATGTGATTGGAGTTTATGACGAGTTGGCTAATTTGACAGAACACTGGTTTAGTAGGACCCCGTTAAGCTGTTATAGTTATAGATGGTTCGAAAATCGGCTGGTTCACCAGGAACCGGCTGAAATTTGAACCACGTGTGGGAAGGCTGAATGTACCCAAGTTGATGCATCAATCAACTTCGGTACAACCAGCTTGTCGGATGGCTTCCCCTCCGAGAGAACTCAATGGCTCTGACTCCACTGACTGTGTAGATGGGGGAATCAAGTGATTTTCTGTGGTTGCAGGAAAGGAAATTGCACAGTCTATGGCCGGCCTTAGTCTGGAGAGAAAACTTCTGTTCGTCTGGCCACCTATAATTGCAGCTCTCCGGATCCAGTACCTACATATGCATATCATGACATGGCAATGTTTTCCACCAGCTTCGAAAATAGGTTAAAAATGGGTCAGGTTTCTATTGTCCCCGTGGTGTATTGTTTTAAGCAACAAACACCATAAAAAGTCAAACTAAATATATTTGGTAAAGTCTGTAGAAGTATAGATCCATTTGACAGATGAATATCATCAATATTGACCACTAAGGCCAGTGCATGTAATTAATGAAGGTTTTAAGCATATCCAGGGCCTTCCTCATTCACCGCTGGTCAGAAAGTTCCTTGAATGTATATAAAACTGGAATTGTTACTACTCAGCTTTTGATGTATTTATGCCATGTTATCCACAATCTAAACTGTCTTAACTGGAATGTATTCATTCATGTCGTTTCTCCTCATTCTGACGACGAATAATCCTACGTTTTATTTTTAAAGCGATGTTGATAACTCATAAGTCTTAGAAGGAAGTCGGGGAGCTGTCCTGCAAATTTACTCGGCACATGTGGAAACGTATTCGTTTTATGAATGACACAATAATATCACTAAAAAAGACCCAAAGCGTATCATTCGCTCAAAGCCCGATACAAAATCTTATTGTTGCCACTTGGCATCCATCAGATTCTAGATGGGCTTCGTTAATATTTTGACTGACGGTTTTGGCAGAGTAACTGTGACATAGATAGGCTGCACATTAAGTTTCTGCTTGTGTCCTTGGTATATTACATGACCCAAACCACATGGGGCTGCTTATCATTAGTAACTATTGGACTGCCAAAAAAATGGATTGATAATGGTGTAAACACATGTGCCAGACTACTCCTTTGCATGTTAAATTTCGTGATATGGCTAAAGAGTGGCTCAGTGGACAAGATTACTGCTTCTAACAACTATGGGCACTTTAACCTCATTATATGTTCCTGCAGATCTTGTAGCTCCCATTTACATTAACAATTTGTAGTAGATATAGATTTAGTATTAGGATCGTGTTCTTTTCTTTATCTAAAATTTAAACCATTCTTTAAAGCTGATATATAATAATGACACTCCTACTCAGCCCTACTAAGCCAAGAGATGGTTAAAGGTGTCCTTAGATATAATTCGGATTAAGCTGTTTACCAGTGTACATTACATGTCCGGATACCAAGGCATTGGTCATGTGATCACATCAGGTTAGGTCACTAATAGAGCCACCCAGTCAGCTACTTCCTCTTACCACCTAACTATCCTCCTTATGCTGAGCCCATATTTCCTCTGCCTTGCCAATTGGTCAAATAACTTGAACCAGAGAGAGATCAACGTATTCTTCAATGCCAAGGCATTGGTCATGTGATCACATCAGGTTAGGTCACTGATATTAAGGTAGAAGCCGCCCAGTCAGCTGCTTCCTCTTCCCACCAACAGTCCTCCTTCAGCTGAGCCCATATTTCCTCTGCCTTGCCAATTGGTCAAATAACTTGAACCAGAGAGAGGTCAACCTATTCTTCAATGCCAAGGCATTGGTCATGTGATCACATCATGTTAGGTCACTGGTGTCTAGGTAGAAGCCACCCAGTCAGCTGCTTCCTCTTCCCACCAACAATCCTTCAGCTGAGCCCATATTTCCTCTGCCTTGCCAATTGGTCGAAATAACGTGAACCAGAGAGAGGTCATTATATTCTTCAATGCTAAGGCATTGGTCATGTGATCACATCAGGTTAGGTCAATGGTAGTGCCACCCAGTCAGCTGCTTCCTCTTCCCACCAACTATCCTCCTTCAGCTGAGTCCATATTTCCTCTGCCTTGCCAATTGGTCAAATAACGTGAACCAGAGATAGGTCAGCATATTCTTAGGAATAGGTATGTTTTTAAGCACATCTTTTACTGTCTATGGTGGAGGGTTATTGCACTTTGCAATTTAAAATTTATCTACGTCGTTTATATGCAAGTTTCATTTTAAATTCCCTTTTAGCTCAAAATATTTGACAGAGCCCCTGTTTGCTAAACCGTTTCATCAGCGCCATAGATGCTGATAAATTTCAATTCATCTTTCTTTAAGAGCATTTCATGTCTGTTTGCAATCCCAGAATGAATGACTTAGGTCAGTAAAATCCGTGCATGCACACGTGGCAAACTTTATCGTAAGCGTGCAATGAATTCTGCCTTTGCAGTCATATAGACCGCCATATATTTGCCCTCCCCAGGTAGGGAAGACATTTGAGATCTGTCTGCTGTGAGCCGAACGCCCAGAAGGAGATAATGCTGAACCTCCTATGGGTGATACAATTTAGTGGCGCAATTCCAGCCATTGATATTGTTTCAGCTTGCATCTGTCATACTCGAAGCATTTCATTGGACCAAAGTTTTCATTGTTGAAATCAATAAAGCACCTTTTTACATCACTAGTGTTACCTGAAAAGTACCGAGTCTCTGAGTCATTCCAAGCGTATGAACCAGCAGACATTTTCAGATGCAATCCAAAGTTTGTGAGATGTTTTTCTTACAAAAATTGGATTTCTTCACAGAATGACTGACCGGTACTCTTCAGCTCCTTACATTTACCAGTACAACACATGGTTGCGTTCAGTTAAGCAAAGGAGTCAGTTAGGACCGAGCTATTGCTTCTACGACCTGGCAGAGGTGCACAGACCGCTCTTCAGCAGAAAAACACACAGCGCAGGGCCATCGTGGCGAAATACAAAAATGAAACTCCTGTCATGGTTTTTAATTTTTCTGTGTTTTATTTTGTAAATATAATCGGATGTGTGGGCTTGAGTATACAAAATGTAAATATATTTCATGTATTTGTACTAATTCTGATCCATTTTGCTGTATAGCCTAGATGTGCAATGCAGATAAATCTATATATAACTGTGTATGGTAACCTTGCACCACTGAAAATGTTAGTGAACGGGATCTAACAATAAAAGTTCAAGCTGTGCATTAACAGACTGCTGACTCCTGTCTTCATGGCATTGTAGAGGAACGCCGGGGAACAGGTAAAATCAGACTAGTTTTATTCTGGCTGCTTAGATTCACTTACTTAGCCCTAACCAGAGGCGTAGCTTGAAGCTTGTGGGCCCCGATGGAAAAGTTGACTAATACTGGAACGTGGCTGTGGGGCCCTAGGGCAGATCGGAGCTGGACTTTCTGGAGGATATGATGTGACAGCATAGGGGTGCACACAGGGTGTGCATGGCCACACCCTATTCACCCATAATTACCACCTATCATGGATGACCTGCACATTACTAGGACCAATCTCCTTCCCCTACATCCTCCCCCAGCAGTTTCAGGCGCTCCCAGCAGGACTGCAGGAACATCCCCAAGATGGAGCCTGCGTCCCCCTTGCTTTCTTCCAGTACTGCAATTAAGTTTGAGCAGGCGGGATGCGGATGCTCTAGCCTTGGAGATTGTGCCGGGCCTGCCTTCTGGTGGTGTGTCACGTGTGCGCTGAGCAGAACACGTGTGTGTTTTTGAGCTTTAGGGTGCACACCCTAATGCAATAGGCGGCGCACACCTATGTGTGATAGGGAGGCTTCCGGGGCCCCCTGGAGCTGAGGATGGGGTCGTGATTGTGACCCTTGCAACCCCTTATGCTACGCCCATGGCCCTAACCCTCTGTTCATGTTTCTGCCACTCCATGTGCATTGCTACAGTAAAGAAAGTCCCGTGTAAGTTAAGTCAATCAGGCCAAAGCTTACTTTAGAGCCTCTTTATGACGTAGGCCTGGGAAAGTGACACTTTGATACCCAGCAATGCATTATGAGACAAAGGGAATGCAGTAAGTAACCTGCTTTACCATTCCCAGAAATATTAGTGATTTTACCTGGTTCTGCCACCAAAGACATTGTGGTAGGGTAGCCTATATATGTATTTTCAAAGGAAGCCCATGTGACAAGGGAGACGGGGACAGAACTTTGTCACGCTAAAACACTATGGGGTTGATTTACTAAAACTGGAGCGTGCGAAATCTGGTGAAGCTGTGCATGGTAGCCAATCGCTTCCATTTTTTTCCTTTGTCAAAGCTTAATTGAACTGAAATTAGAAGCTGATTGGCTCACAATCCCCGGGGGCTCTTTTTGGGGAATAAAGTGGAAGTGTTTTTTATAATTTACATAATTTGATGTACCAATGAGTTTTGTTTGCCTATTTCACATTACTATGCTACATGATGTATTGCCCTTCTGGGGTCCTTTTTTTCTTCTATTTTATGTAAGCTTAACATTTATGAAAATTTAATAAAGATCATTTTTTAAAAAAGAAGCTGATTGGCTACCATGCACAACTGCACCAGATTTTGCACTCTACAGTTTTAGTAAATCAACCCCTAAGTATCTGAATAAGGACTTTCATTGCAGAATCACCAGGTATTTTATTAGAAGCTCCAGATTAAAATAAAAACATTTTGAAATTACATGTTCAGATTTTTATAAGAGTTCAGTAATTGGTTTACTTGTACTTTAAGAGACAAAAAAAAACCGCACTGAACCACTGACAGCTCCAGATGCATGGTCTCTTTATATAAACTATGTAGAGTCCCCTTAAAAATTACTTTCTAAACACACACTGTTTAATTTACATTGTTCCTTCTATTTCTGTAAGTGGATGATGGCAGTTTAATTATTTTTAAAAATTGCAGTACCTTTTTCCTAATGGATATACAGCTGTCACATGACACAGCTCTTTCCCAGCCTGTCTGCAGCGAAACATAAGCAGGGGGAGCTTCTAGTCCTCTGCTGCTGGTCACATGATCAAAATTTAAAAAACAGCCTTTGGAATACAGAGCAAAAATATATTCTAATCAAAACTGTATTAAATTTGTCATACAAATATATATTTAAAATCAAATCTTTATTATTTTGTGGAAATAACATGGTGTGGGCCTATTTCTGCCAGTCACAACCTGTGTCATGCCCCTCCAGCCTGTGTGAGGGAGGCGAAGCCTCCATTATTCTACGTGTTATATCCCGCCCGCATTGTGTTTAGTTGGTTAGTGGGCATGGAGGAGGAGGGAGGGAGTTCTCTGTCATTTGCCACTGTGTATACACCCACATGTGTGACTCTATAATCACATGGGCTGCTCAGATGTGATAGGGAGGAAATGCTCAGCATAGAAACTCGCTGAAAACTGAGCATGTGCAGAGCTGCCAACACTGATCTGCGAAATCCCTAGCTGAATTGGGGACATGAACAGAAGGTGGAAATAGAGAGCAACCAGGTTGTTTGCAGAATACAGAAAACAAATCTCATAGTGACTGGGTGAGTATGAACAGCATGGAATACACCAGGGATATGCAATTAGTGGACCTCTAGCTGTTGCAGAACTACAAGTCCCATGAGGCATAGCAACACTGTTACAGCCACAAGCATGACACCCAGAGGCAAGATGGGATTTGTAGTTTTTGCAACAGCTGGAGGTCCGCTATTTGCATATCCCTGGAATACACCATTTATTCATCGGTTTTTATGATTGGGTTTCGTGACACTTTAACGTAAACACTGCAAAAACACAAAGTACAAAAAATATACTTTTTCTTGTTCATTGAGTTACATAGAAAGTCTTCAACCTTAACCTTTTCCTGCTACCTGCAGAAGGTTGCACACTGGCAAACAAAAAATTGTAGGCTAGCCCAAGATAACTCCTCTTAATACCAGCATGCCTTCCTTTTTTCTAGTGTCTCAGCTGGATGAACGTCTTTTCTTCAGCTCTGCTGCTGTAAGTACTAATCTATTATTTTTCTAGAACTTTTCTCTTCAAATTTTTCTTCAATTAAGATTTTTCTTTACACCACTGCTGAAGTTGTCCCCTCTGATTGGCTGCTATCTGGCGCAGTCCTTCTCAGCCTGGCTTTTGGAATTCCAAATCTGGACCCCGCTTAACTAGACATTGCAGGGATATCCTGAAAGAGATTTTCAGGTATTGGGTTCTGCCTGGAGAGACTTCTAGACCTGGTAAAAGTTAGCTGTGGAACACTTTTCAGGTCAGGCCCAACAACATTGCATCAGCACTTACCTGCAGGTTCGGAGCACTTGGCTGCAAAGACTGCCTGAGTTGCTCAAATCAAGACAAGATTGATGAGATTATCTCACAATGTTCTGCTATTAAATCCTAAATTAAAGGATGATACAGAACCATCTTCTCCGGTGGAAGAAGCCTAAAGAGCAGTCCACTGTCAAGAAATGTCCCGTTCATTTCTCCACTCCTGCAGCTTCAACATCAATATCCTTAAAGCTTTTCTCCCAATCCAATCGCACAGTCAGGCATTTCAGGTCAGCCAAAATGTCTCATGAAGGTGGCCCTCCCCCTACTTTCCAGAGTAAGGGGGTGTCTGTTACCCTTTGCAGGCAATTGGCAAACTTGCATTCCAGATGGGTGTAGGAGGTGGTTTCTCCTAGGACAGCAAACTTGAGTTTTGCTTCCTACCCCCTTTTTGTTTCCACGCTTATAAGTTTCCTGTGTTTCTTACAGACTAGCAGATCTTCAAACCCTTTCAAGTCATCTGGATGAAAGTTATATCCCCAGTCCCTGTGGCAGAATGGTCCAGGGTTTTCACTCCAACTTGTTTGCTGTTCCCAAACCTAAACAGGGCATTTGCCCTATCTCCAGTTTCATCCCCACTGTAGGACATTAAAAACGACCTTCTGTTGAAGGAAATGTCCTCAAGGGCTCTGTCGGGACAACATATCTCTAACTGTCCAGACTATACAGATTTGAATCCTGAACCTTCAGAAATCATTGCTGGTGACTCATCGCTTGGAATATCTGATTTTGGCTTTTCCCAGGAGAAACTTTGCATTGTCCTGTCTCAGTAAAATCTTCAGTCCAGAAGTTGTCTGACATGAGAATCTTAGTGATGGTGGTAGCCTCCTTGGCAAGCCTTCCCTTTGCTCAAATTCACTCCAGACTTCTGCAAAGCAACACTGCTGTCATGGGACAAGTCAGTCCTGCCTCTGGACATGTCAGTTTTGGTTGAAGCCAAAAAGCAGGTTATCTCTAGCTTGGTGGCTCAGGAATCCGGCTCTGGAGTCGAGGAAATCTTTTCTTTCCGTCTTGTGGAAGATTCCCATGACATTCTGAAGCTTCAGGTGATTTGGCTGTCCCTACACCATTGGATCACCCTGTTGAAGGGACAACAGATCGGAATTCAGTCAAACAAGACGGCAATGGTATTTATTAACTATCAAGGAAGAACCTAAACCTTCTGAGGCAAGTAAGGTAGAGCGGATCCTGTTCTTGGCTAAACACTTGATGTTCCAACCTTGTCAGCTGTGTATGTTCCAGGCAAAGAAAATTGGCAGGTAGATTTCCTCAGATGACAGTGAGTGGTCCCTGCACCTACATAGTTACATAGTTAGGTTGAAAAAAGACACAAGTCCATCCAGTTCAACCAAAAAAAAAACATTTGTGTATATATATATATATATATACATACATATACACACACACACAACCAAATAATCCCATATACAATCCTTCACCCACAGTTGATCCAGAGGAAGGCAAAAAACCCCAGCAAAGCATGGATCCAATTTGCTGTAACGGGGGAAAAAATTCCTTCCTGATTCCCCGAGAGGCAATCGGATTCACCCTGGATTAACTTTACCTAAAGATGTTAGTACCCAGTTATATTATTTACATTAAGGAAAGAATCCAGGCCTTTTTTAAAGCAATCAACTGTGCTGCCCAAAACCACCTCTGGAGGGAGTCTATTCCACATTTTCACAGCTCTCACTGTGAAGAAACCTTTCCGTATTTGTAGATGAAATCTTTTTTCCTCTAGACGTAAAGAGTGCCCCCTTGTCCTTTGTGATGACCTTAAAGTAAATAACTCCACACCAAGTTCACTATATGGACCACTTATATATTTGTACATGGTGATCATATCCCCCCTTAATCTCCTCTTCTCAAGTGAGAATAAATTCAGATCCTCTAATCTTTCCTCATAGCTGAGCTCCTCCATGCCTCTTATTAGTTTGGTTGCCCTTCTCTGCACTTTCTCCAGTTCCCCGATATCCTTTTTGAGAACTGGTGCCCAAAACTGAACTGCATATTCCAGATGAGGTCTTACTAATGATTTGTACAGGGGGGCAAAATAATGTCTCTGTCTCTGGAGTCCATACCTCTCTTAATACAAGAAAGGATTTTGGTTGCTTTGGAAACCGCAG
>BLSH010267421.1:37893-78192 GCA_018402905.1 Glandirana rugosa
ACAGCACAGACAGCAGTAGTAAAGTAATCTATCTCAGGATGCAGGATCAGGTCTTAAAATGTCTCAAATCTCTCCCTCACGCTTTCAGCTTCCTTTCCCTACACTAACCCAAGGAGCATGTGACTGCAGCACTACGTGACTCCAGCTTATAAAGAGGCTGGGTCACATGATGCACTGGCCAATCACAGCCATGCCATTAGTAGGCATGGCTGTGATGGCTTCTAAGGGCAAACCAGTGAAACGCTTGTTGATTGGCTGCCCTGCAGCTTCTCAACACGTGGAGTAAAATAGCAGAACCCCGGACCGAACCCGAACGATTTTTGAAATGTCCGGGTCCGGGTCCGTGCCCCGGACACCCGAAAGTTCGGTACGGACCCGAACGTTACAGTCCGGGTTCGCTCAACACTAGTCGTAATCTCATGTATTGACTTTTCGGCACAGAGTCCAGCCAAGGTTTATAATGGTAACTGTCCCTTAGAATAAATTAATTCCTATCAGTACTTTTGAAATAAGTAGAAGTCATAAATTTTGTTCTACCCAAATATTGAGATCCAAAAAGTGTACACATTGTTGATCGGCTTCATATTTGAACTCATTGCCTCTACCATTATCGTTGAGTCTGTTGATAAATTCACTCATTGATTCATGTAAGCCGTTCCACAGGAAGAGGACCTCATCTATATGTATAGGTATAAACTCCAATTACACTGGAGAGGTGGCTCAAAAAGACGTGAGATTTCGAAATTAGAAATGGGTTGGATTTATAGGATCAATTGTCTCAGGCCTGCGGGCCTCTAATGTGGATGTAGAGGTGAATGCCTTTATAGATAATTCTTGAACGATTCCCCTCTAAAGACCTCATTTGATTCCTATTAAACAATCCCCATTGGGCTTCCCATCAGCTTTTTCTTTTTCACCCACACAAGATTTTTTATAAAAAAAATATATATATTTTTATAAAAAAAAATATTATTAACATTTTTTAGATCCATCGATTAAATACCCATACACGATCTGATACATCCTTATTCATTTTTCTGGGGTTCATTATTAATATTGAATACATATTACATTTTTAGGGGATTAATATCTATTATCTATTTGTATTTTTATTTTCATTTATATCTTTTATTTTAATTTATTTTATTTCCATATCTTCTCATTTTTTCATTTTTGGAATTACGGTTCATTACATCTTATAACAATCTACTAGATCTGATGTTATGATAATACTATTCATATTTGGCCAGTTATTTATATAATTTTATATTATACTTAGTAGATGATTAAATAGATAAGTGATATATTGAGCAAAGTACAAATGGACGGCTGCTCTCTTTATTATTTTTAACCAATATTATATATATATATATATATTTCTTTATTTTTATCTCTGGAAAACTTTAATTACAAGTTTTCTGGTGACTTTTTGGTTTCCAAAGTTTTAGTTTTCTTTAAAGTATCACCCGATTATTGCCTGCAGATTTAGCTACGTCCTCTGCTGACACCTAATATGGATGCTCTATGAAAGCGAGGCTTGGTAATACATATGAATAGCCCTCCGTTCGTGCTAATATAGGAACAAGGCTTGGTATTGTGTTTACCCTATAAGAGTGATGGCCTAGTGCGTCGCCCATGCCCCTGGAAGACTTCATTTGTGACGAAACATGTAGGGCGGAGCTACGCACTGACGTCATCGCGCCCCTCGTGACTCTGTAAGCACGGGTATCGCAAATTTGCCGGCTTTATATTGTACAACGCCTGTCATTTTTAACGTTTCATGTAAGTAGCCATTTGGCTTTTCTCTTGATTTTACATTAAAAAGTAGAATTACACTATGTGGACCCTTTCTTTTCTATGTGCTAATGACTGAGTGACTAGGTTAAGGAGATGGACTGGAGGGCAAAGACACAGGAATCTGGCTGTGGTTTATGCCCACAGAGGCTATCTGCCTGCGTTTATGACCTTACCTAGTGAGAGATGGTCATATTGTTCTGGTAAGGACCCTCAGATTTAGTGTGGTGTGGGTGTCCTCACACCCCCCCCCCCTTTTTCTCCTTCCAACTTCCCTTCTCAACACCTGGTGAAAGGATCCCTACTGCATTGCCTATGAACGTTTATTGGAACTTTACCTTCCTATTCCTGCTGATCACCGACCATTCATCATGTTTTAAGGCACTTAATGCACTTTATATCATATTTGACTTTTTAGTGATACTGTGTGCACTTTGAGGTCTAATTGTAGTTGTCATATTCAATTCCAATGGCACTGTGGATTATGTTGGTCATTTAATTAATTTTTTATAGCACGCTACTAATGCACACATCATGATGTTTATTTAATGCACATTATGATATTTATTTAATACCTATTTTAGCGCAATCTTTCTTTACTAAATGTCCAAAGATACACTTGTAAACTGTCTTCGGCGCCATCTTACGGACACCAGTAATGACTTTACAAGTTTTGTAGTATGCATGTATTTACAGTTAGGTCCATAAATATTGGGACATCAACACAATTCTAATCTTTTTGGCTCTATACACCACCACAATGGATTTGAAATGAAACGAACAAGATGTGCTTTAACTGCAGACTTTCAGCTTTAATTTGAGGGTATTTACATCCAAATCAGGTGAACGGTGTAGGAATTACAACAGTTTGTATATGTGCCTCCCACTTTTTAAGGGACCAAAAGTAATGGGACAATTGGCTGCTCAGCTGTTCCATGGCCAGGTGTGTGTTATTCCCTCATTATCCCATTTACAAGGAGCAGATAAAAGGTCCAGAGTTCATTTCAAGTGTGCTATTTGCATTTGGAATCTGTTGCTTTCAACTCTCAATATGAGATCCAAAGAGCTGCCACTATCAGTGAAGCAAGCCATCATTAGGCTGAAAAAAACAAAACAAACCCATCAGAGAGATAGCAAAAACATTAGGTGTGGCGTATAGAGCCAAAAAGATTAGAATTGTGTTGATGTCCCAGTATTTATGGACCTGACTGTATGTATGTTAATGTTTGCATTATTTTCCCATGTTCTCATCCTCTCTTCTTTTTCGTTTGTCTAAAATTTGAAATAATTGATTTTGTATCATGTTATACATTTATGGTTGTTTTTTTGTCTTGAAATAATTTTTGCCCTTCCTCACAGGGCTAGGATATGCTCTGTATAGCTATATTTTTATCCGATATTCTAGTAATAACAGTCCAATATGAACAATTCCAGTCCCTAATCCTAACTAGAATTGTGTGGCTGCCCATGCATACCTATATGAGGTGGCTGTCCATGATAGGTATTCTTCATGGCTTGGAAATCCTCCAGAATCCTTGGTGTCTTCAGCGAACTGCAAGGTGCAGAAGTCCCCATAACACAAGCCAGGTCGGTTGTCTGGGACCAAAAAACCAGGGAACTGAACATACATAACCTTTTCTCCCAGCCTGGGACAACCGCTAACTCAATAAAACAGCATTAACAACCTGCTTACATTCCCCTCAATGGTTACTGCTTTGGGAAAACAGGATTTTTTTCTACTCCCCATAAATCCCTTTCTCTGCGTTCAATGAAGTATACAGCTCCCACCCCTCTGATATTGTTTTCTGTACTGCTTTATAACTAATTGACCTGTGTGTTGTGTAATATTTCATATACATATACACAGTTTTTATAATATGTACATTGGTGTACATAGGCAATAATTTATGCAGCCAAGCTGCATTACATATCAACGGCCCACAGTTACTTGCAGGGGGTTGTGGAATGTAGATTGGATGGTCATACTTCAAAGGAATAGTACAAAAAGTATTTATTGATGCTAATTAGACATGAGGGGGTTCATTGTGGCTTGTTTATCTGTATCTGGTAAACACTAATGTGAGGTTAGGAGAAACATCGCACCACCCCCCCCCCCCCCCAGTGTGATACTAGCATTTAAAGTGGACATTCAAGTTGGCAGTGTCATTTCGCTTTCTCTCTCCATTAACGTGAGGGCACAGATCTAGATATGGTCTACTTGGAATGGGACTCTGAAGGCTACTGTTCCTTGTAAAATTTGCTCTGTTGGAATTAAATCATCTGGTGCAAGTATTATGAAATTGGTTTTTCTGTCTGAAGTCAATAAATGCTACTCTCTGGAAGAACCTACCGAGTGCTGCAGAAAATCAAACATTATAATAATAACGAAATAATAAAAACATTCATTCATCCACTACTACATCACTACATTGGTGCCGTGCAAGTGACCAGAAGTGCATTTTGGACTTAGTAACAGAAATTGTGGTGACAACAATCTTGTGAGGTAGACAGAAGTATGATTGGGACCCAAGAACTGTGCTGTGACTCTAATGTCTGGTTGTGACATAAGAGTCTGATCTACAAAATTGAACAAGTTTGGAACCCCAGAAATATTCTCTGGAGATTGGAAACTGAACAAAAAAGCTGTGCCGTGTAACCCGAAGACCTGAACTGGAAGCTGAAAAAGTAACTTCAAGGTGGAGCCTCAAAAGCGGTGAGTAAAATATTTATTCTTTATTTTAATTATTAGTAATATAGCCAGAATGCTTACTCACTGTGAAGCTTGTGTCAGTTCTGATAAAGTTAACAGATGGGTGTTAAAATGTATTAAGCGTCATGGCGGTCCTTATGAAATTCCAGAAAAATGTAAGCAGACATGGACTTTAATGAAGGAATTTTTAGAGAAAAATGTTTCAGAAAGTAAAAGAAAAGCTTGCATTGTGCAGGGCTTGTTATCTTGCTGTTTAACTATGGATAGTTCTTTGAGTGGTAAGGTTGAGGAAATTGCCCAGTTACAGAATGCAGTGGATAATAACAACAAGGTTTGTGAGAGGTTACAAACCCAATCAGAAACTGAGACTGTAAATTTAAAATTGCATGCAGTGACCATTGGGGAAGCTTTGCTTGAGAAATCTAAACGTTGTGATGAATTATCAGAGGAAAATGAGAGATTGAAATTAAGAATTATGGAATTAGAGAAGAGATCACAGGAATGCAGTTATACATCAAATCTTGGATTCAGCAATCTGCAGCAAAATACAAATTCAAACTTTCTATCAAATGAAACGGAATCTCATACTAAATCTGATAATTCATTACCTGCCGCACCCACTATAACTACCATAGTTTACAACAATAATAATAATAATAATAATACAGGCGAAGTTCAGCTTATAATGAAGCATCTGAAACCTGAAAGGTCTTGGTCTGCATTGGCAGGGATTGCAAATATCATCTTGGATAAAGTATTCACATTGGATTAAGTATTATACTTCGGCTCAGCACTTTATAAAAGGCTCTTCTCTATCCCTCCACAGGTAATCTATACTGCATTCAAGCTCCCAACTTTTCTGCAAATGATCCACTGTTTGCTATATGTTTAAATGGTAATCTATGCTGCTTTAACCTCTTTGCCTCTGCCCATATCAATGCGTTGTTTATTTTGCTTTCTTATGGTCTATACTTAAACTATGAGCCTATGCTATCTTTATTGCTTTGCCCTTCTGCTCTGTTGCGGTGTCTTGTAGTCTTCATTTGGTGTTAAAAATTTGTTCTGTTAGCAATGTGTCCCTCCTATGCAATCCTGATTGATTAATTAGCAATACCCCCACCCAACTCAGTATAAATATAGGCCTTCCCTAAGGTCTGCAAAGGCCTTGGTCTGCATTGGCAGGGATAGCATTGACCAATATCATCTTGGATAAAGTATTCATATTGGATTAAGTATTACACTTCGGCTCAGCACTTCAGCGAATTCACAAAGCGACAAACATCAGTATACTCCAAACCACTAAACAGACTACAGGTGACCTGATTCCTCATAGAACTTTTTCATCACTCATCCAGTCTGCTTCCCAATCTCCCACTCTGCATCATGCACTCCCTACCTTTTCTTCTCACAGTTGCATCCCTCTCTCCTTAAACTCTCTCTCCTCCACCCCACCACTTATATATATCACCCTCACTCCTTTCTTCACCTTATTACTGCACTTATCAGCTCCTGCTACTTCGGAACCCACATACCAATAAAACCTCCAGTACACTGGAAAGTGTCCCACCACATAAGTCATACTCCCATATCACCTCTCTCACACTTCTGCTTCTCCTAACTTCTGGAGATATTTCCCCAAATCCAGGACCACCATCATTTACCTTTGGACAACATACCAGACATCCCCAATCCTCTGACAGCAGGCGCAATCCACACAATCTAATTTCTATTCCTCTTCTGCCTAGATCCAGCCTCCCTTTCTCCTGTGCCCTATGGAATGCCCGCTCTGTATGTAACAAACTTACCACCGTCCATGACCTATTCATCACAAACTCCTTCAACCTACTTGCAATTATGGAGACCTGGCTTCAAGATTCTGACTTTTCTTCCTCGGCTGCCCTCTACCATGGTAGCCTCCTGTGGGCTCACTCTCCCAGGCCTAGTGGACGAAAAGGAGGGGGTGTTGGATTCCTCCTATCCCCTTCAAAGCACTTTTCAAGTTCTTCATCCCCCCCCCTCTCTGTCCCTCTCCTCATTTGAAGCTCACTGTATTCGTTTATTTTCTCCAGTTTTGTTGAGAATTGCTGTGATCTATCGGCCTCCTGGACCAGTGTCAAGCTTCCTTGACGACTTCTCTGCCAGGCTACCCTACTTTTTTTCTTCTGAAATTCCAACAATCATTCTTGGCGACTTCAACATCCCTGCTAATCTTAACACTCCTGCTACTTCTAACTTTCTGAGGCTAACCTCCTCTTTTGACCTAAAACAATGGACACATGCTTCTACTCACACTGATGGCAACTGCCTTGACCTCATATTCTCCTACCTATGCACTCTGTGCAACCTCTTCAACATTCCTTTTCCTCTCTCTGATCACCACCTTATTAGTTTCACTCTCTCCTTGTCTTCCTCCTCCTTGCCTTCCAGCTACCAAACAATTACCCGTAGAAACCTTCGCCATCTTAACCCTTCTCTTCTTTTTTCTGCTACAGATTGTCTCTACGACAAAATCTCATCATTGTCCTGCCCCAACCTGGCCATTTCTATATACAACAGCTCACTGTCATCCACCCTAGATACCTTGGCCCCCCTCACTACACACAGAATCAGGCCCCGACCGCTACAACCCTGGCAGACAGACGATACCAGAAGACTAAAAAAGAAGAGCTGCGCTCTTGAGTGTCTGTGGCTTAAGAATAAGTCACAGCAAGATTTCAGCCAATCTAAATCCTCCAACAATACCATTCCTGCCTCCACACTGCAAAACAGACCTACTTAATCACTCTTATCAACAACCTCTAACGGAGCCCCCGTCAACTCTTTTCAACCTTTAACGCTCTACTTCGTCCTCCATTACCTCCACCCACTAACTTACTCACTGCCCAGGAGATTGCTAATCACTTAAAAAACAAGATTGATACAATTCGTCTCGAGATCTCTACTCTACAGATTTCTCATTCCCCTCACACTCTTTGTCCTCCTGCAAATTCAAAACTCTTGTTTAACCCAGCTACTATAGAGGAAGTCACTAAACTTCTCTTCATATCTTTAACCTCTCCCTCTCTACTGGCATCTTCCCCAACCCGCTAAAACATGAACTAGTCACTCCCATACCAAAAAAGGCCACACTGGACCCCACCAATCTTAACAACCTAAGACCCATCTCCTTACTCCCTTTTGCCTCCAGAATCCTTGAACGTTTAGTTTACAACCGACTGAGTGACCACCTCACTGAAAACAACCTTCTTGATCCCTTTCAGTCTGGATTTCGTCCACAGCACTGCACAGAAACTGCCCTCCTAAAACTCACCAACGACTTACTAACAGCAAAAACCAATGGTCATTATTCCATATTTTTACTCTTGGACCTCTTCGCTGCCTTTGATACAGTTGATCACCCCTCCTCCTCAAAAAACGTAATTTGCTTGGTCTCCATGGCTGTGTTCTCCGTTGCCAAAAAAGAGGGTATAGACACCAAAGAACTCATGCTGGGTCACTGAGGCCAAAAGTAACAAAATTTATTAGTAACCGATATGAACAATAACTACAATCAAAAAAGTGCACCACCACAGATAGCAAGATCATAAAAAGACAACGTTGTCCATGATTAAAACAAAAACCCCCCACATGCAGGCCGGCATCATGCACACCTATACCACCTCAAACATGCATCGACAAAAGGGTAGTCATATAGGGATAATAAAGGATCAGCCCTGACGGCTATATTCCATATGATCAAACCAATAATGACTTGAGCCAATGCAACAATGTTATCTCAGGGTGTGGAAAACCATAGGCAATGTTGAACAGGTGCGTGGGTTAGGTGACCTAAACAGTCCCAGATGCTGCGCGGTCCCACAAACAAAACACCCACAGGGAAAAGTCATCTGCTGACATTGGGGTATGATATTAGGCTACTCATCCAGATTGTGGTCAACTGACTGTGGGTAAGTGGGTGACACCATCAAATGAGCCGTTACAACATACAGGAACAACCTTATGAGAGTGTGTGGAAAGATCTCACCAGTCTTCACCGGATCCACCGGCCATGTATGGGAGTTTCACTGCAACAACTTTCCAAAAAGTCATTCCACTCGGTTGATCTGAAGTAAGTGGCTCACACCAAAGTTATGGGTGGCGTCCGTGTTGGCAGCCGCTGGCCACGGGTTCAAACTGATGTACTGTCCTCACTATGTACTGGACGGTCGGGCTGCTCCGACCGCTCGTTTCCGCAGCGTCCGGGTAGTAGCCAGTGCGTGGTCCGCAATGAGCAGAGTGTATAGCTAAGCAAAGCAGAGCGGAGCGGCTCGATGTAGTTGAATCCACACACCTGTGTGCGAGGTGGGGGTGGCCAGGCTGGTAGTGGGTGGGCTGTGATGACGCGTGGGCTGACGCGTTTCGTTCGGCCAATCCAAACTTTTTTGAAAACGTTCGGATTGGCTGAACGAAACGCGTCAGCACACGCATCATCACAGCCCACCCACTACCAGCCCGGCCACCCCCACCTCGCACACAGGTGTGTGGATTCAACTACATCGAGCCGCTCCGCTCGGCTTTGCTTAGCTATACACTCTGCTCATTGCGGACCACGCACTGGCTACTACCCGGACGCCGCGGAAACGAGCGGTCGGAGCAGCCTGACCGTCCGGTACATAGTGAGGAGAGTACGTCAGTTTGAACCCGTGGCCAGCGGCTGCCAACACGGACGCCACCCATAACTTTGGTGTGAGCCACTTACTTCAGATCAACCGAGTGGAATGACTTTTTGGAAAGTTGTTGCAGTGAAACTCCCATACATGGTCGGTGGATCCGGTGAAGACTGGTGAGATCTTTCCACACACTCTCATAAGGTTGTTCCTGTATGTTGTAACGGCTCATTTGATGGTGTCACCCACTTACGCACAGGCAGTTGATCACAATCTGGATGAGTAGCCTAATATCATACCCCAATGTCAGCAGATGACTTTTCCCTGTGGGTGTTTTGTTCGTGGGACCGCACAGCATCTGGGACTGTTTAGGTTACCTAACCCACGCACCTGTTCAACATTGCCTATGGTTTTCCACACCCTGAGATAACATTGTTGCATTGGCTCAAGTCATTATTGGTTTGATCATATGGAATATAGCCGTCAGGGCTGATCCTTTATTATCCCTATATGACTACCCTTTTGTCGATGCATGTTTGAGGTGGTATAGGTGTGCATGATGCTGGCCTGCATGTGGGGGGTTTTTGTTTTAATCATGGACAACGTTGTCTTATTATAATCTTGCTATCTGTGGTGGTGCACTTTTTTGATTGTAGTTATTGTTCATATCGGTTACCAATAAATTTTGTTACTTTTGGCCTCAGTGACCCAGCATGAGTTCTTTGGTGTCTATACCCTCTTTTTTGGTTATGAAATTTTGACTCTGGGGTCTGCATCTTATATCAGGTGTTTGGCCTGTATGTACCTCATTTATTGCAACCTTTTGGTACATCACTATATACGTCACCTTTACGAGGGACCCTCTTAATGCTATCATTTTGTGTGCTCTCCGTTGGTTTGAGTCTTACCTATTTCACTGCACCTTCAGTGTCACTTACAACTCCACTTCCTCCTCTCCAACTCCTCTTACAGTTGGGGTCCCCCAAGGTTCTGTCCTTGGACCCCTACTAATCAATCTACACGTCCTCCCTGGGTCAGCTGATAACCTCCCATGGCTTCCGCTATCATTTATATACCGATGACACCCAAATCTATCTCTCTACCCCTCAGCTCACCCCATCAGTCTCCTAACAGATCACTGCCTTAATAACAGACATATCAGCCTGGATGTCACAGCACTTCCTCAAACTGAATCTATCTAAAACTGAGCTCATGATATTTCCTCCCCCACGTGCCCCTTCTTCTGACTTCTCTGTTAAGATCAATGGCACAACTATTAGTACGTCCCCACATGCCAGGGTGCTAGGGGTAACCCTAGACTCTGAACTGCCCTTTCAGGACCACATCCAATCCCTGTCCAAATCATGCCACCTCAGCCTAGGCAACATCGCTAGAATATGCCCCTTTTTAACCAATGACACCAACAAGCTTCTAATTCACTCTCTGGTTATCTCTCGCCTCGACTACTGCAACTCCTCACTGGATTACCTTTGCATACATTATCCCCCCTTCAGTCAATAATGAATGCTGCTGCAAGACTTATCTACCTTACCAACCGCTTAGTATCCTCCACCCCTCTCTGCCAATCTCTTCACTGGCTTCCACTCACCCAACTAATAAAATTTAAAGTACTAACAATAATTTACAAAGCCATCCACAACTCTGCCCCCAGCTACATCTCTAACCTAGTCTCAAAATACCAACCAAGCCGCCCTCTTTGGACCTCCCAAGACCTTCTGCTCTCTAGCTCCCTTGTCACCTCCTCTCATGCTCGCCTCCAGGATTTCTCCAGAGCTTCTCCCATCCTTTGGAACTGCCTACCCCAATCTGTCCAGCTGTCTTCTAATCTATCCATCTTTAGACGATCCCTGAAAACCTTTCTCTTTAAAGAAGCCTATCTTACTTCCATCTAATACTCTCTTACTTTCTACATCAGCTCATCCCCCACAGCTATTACCTTTTGTATCAATTGACCCTCCCTTTTAGATTGTAAGCTCTAACGAGCAGGACCCTCTGATTCCTCTTGTACCAAATTGTGATGTAACTGTACTGTCTGCCTTCATTTTGTAAAGCGCTGCGCAAACTGTTGGCGCTATATAAATCCTGTATAATAATAATAAAAATGAAGCATCTGAAACCAAAAGAATTAGATGTAGTCCTTAAAGAAATAGGAACGGTTCCCTGCCATGATTTGAACAGATTTTTAAAATGGTTTTGCGATGTGCAGAATGCCAGAGATTTGTACAATCTAAACCCATCTGATTTAGAAAGAGTTTTGCAACATTCCATAGGAAATAGTCTTTGGATGAGAATTAAACAAATCTGTATTCAGCCTCTGAGGACAAGGGACATATTACTGGAATTATTGTGTGTTTTGTATGGCGCACGTTCTGGTGTTACTATTCATGGGAAAATACAACAAATGCAGGGTGAGTCTCCCTATGAATTGCCATACAGAATAGCTACTATTATGGACTTTTTGGTTGGTAATAATCTTGCATTTGAGCATGGAGGCTTGGTACATACGAGTATGGTTCTAGATGCTTTGCATGAGGATATAAAACAAAATATTTTATTACCCCAAATCCTCATGATTTAAATGACATATTGTTGAGAGCAGATCATTTATTGAGAAAGTCAAATGCCCAAGCTGTAAAAGTTGATATAGCCACATTGTTTAGGAAAAATACTGGACATAAAGATCAAACGATAGTATCTAATTCTAACACCCAGAGGGGAGACACCGGGTATCTTAATATGCAAAATAATAATAAGTAAAGGTCCAAGACCTGGATACCGTTCTCTCAGTTAAAACAGCAATATGACCACCTGAAAATTGAGTATGACAAGATCAGAGTAGAACGTGACACATTATTGGAAAAATTCAGGAGATTACAGAATACCGGAGGAATAGAGACAGCAAGAGGTGTAAATTCTCCAGATCTGTTTTTTAGAATGCAAATTACACTCCTATGGCAGTGGGGGTGAGTTGGAAGGGAACTTCTAAAAAAGTGATATCTTCACAAACAGTTGAAGAGGTTACAGGGTGTCATGAATGTGGACAGAAGGTGGGGGTCCTTCAGATCTATCTTTGAGAACAAATGACACTTCTCTGTGGCATTGGGGGTAATTTAGAAGATAACTGTAAACATGTAAATAGTACTTTGTTTAACTTCAAACAATGTTTAAGGACTTTGCCAATTAATTTTGTTGGAGAGTTTTTGTCTTGCAGATATCGTCGGTGAGACTCGTTTGCATGTGAATAGCAGAAGCTGACATTGCTGGCCACTGGGGGAGAAACTCTGAATAGACAATTTACAAGGAATTATAAAGAATTTTTGGCCTCTCTCAATATTCATCAAGCGATGAATTTTTTTTTCAACACCCTAATTTTCTTTTTTCTTTTTTTTTTTTTTCTTTTTTTTTTTCTTTTCTTTTCAATGGACTTTTTTGCCCTAATTTTTTCTCTTTCACTGATCTATGTTTTATCTGTATCTTAAAACCAGAGAAAATCATTTAAACCTAACATAAGTTTCATAACATTTGTACATATGACATAATGCATATTGATATCAATATATTTGGCATCTAAGGTAAGATGCTGCGCAATGGTTTAGAATATATATATCGGAGTGTCTGAGTATTTGTACACTTAGACTGGGTAGAACAATATAAGTTTAGGGTATAGAATGTTGGGTGGTTTTCCCTAAATTTATAAGAGGGGTGAGTGAAGTGTATCACTCTAACCATGATTTGAACTTTGTTGAATCAGTTGTTAATAATATGCTGAAGGCTATGACATATATGGATGTGAAGAATGTTCTACCTTTCATGATGAAGATACTGGCAAGAATTTCCACTGTTGCTTTGTCTGGACAAATGATCTGATAAGCACTGATGTCAAGCTGATACTATCTAAACCATCTTGTGGTCCCATTCAGTGGAATTATGGGCTGAAAGATTCAAGTAACTGCTCTATTGAAGGCAATGTGGGGTCAGCTTACAGTAAGTTGCGAATTGTGGCTGGCAGAAGTTTCATTTTGGACTGGTGAGGAAGATTACTAAAACTGAACAATTCATCTTTAAAAATGAAACCCTTGAGCCTGGAGCTGAGCGAATCCTGGACTTGTGTGGATTGGAGCTCCTAGATTAGAACATACTTCCAAACTTGACTTTCAGTTAGATGGTGAAAGATGTGATAACCACAGTCTTTCAAACCAAAGAATGGACTGTGACATCAGCTGGTCTTTGCCCAATATTCAAGATCTCGATGTGACATACTGAAGAAACTACAAACTTTGAAATGAGGCCTAACAGCTATACGGGCCACAAATGTTTACCAAATCCTTTCCCATGGTTTAAAGCTATATTATTGAATAACTGTTTCATGGGGATATTTTAGAGGCTGGTGAAGAGAGATGTAACCAGTTTTTTTCAATTACATATTTTATATGAGCCATTGTAAAGCATTCATTACCTCAAATCATCGTAATGATATGTTTGTTGTTTATTGTTGGCTTTATAGGTCAGTTCTAAAAATTAGAACAGACCCAAGTGGGGGAATGTTGTGTAATATTTCATATACATATACACAGTTTTTATAATATGTACATTGGTGTACATAGGCCATAAGTTATGCAGCCAAGCTGCATTACATATAAAAGGTCCACAGTTACTTGCAGGGGGTTGTGGAATGTAGATTGGATGGTCATACTTCAAAGGAATAGTACAGAAAGTATTTATTGATGCTAATTAGACTTGAGGGGGTTTATTGTGGCTTGTTTATCTGGTAAACACTAATGTGAGAATAGGAGAACCCCCCCCAGTGTGATACTATCATTTAAAGTGGACATTCAAGCTGGGAGTGTCAGTTCGCTTTCTCTATCCATGAACATGAGGGCACAGATCTAGATATTGTCTAGTTGGAGTGGGACTCTGAAGGCTACTGTTCCTTGTAATATTTACTCTGTTGGAATTTAATCATCTGGTGCAAGTATTATGAACTGTGTTTTTCTATCTGAAGTCAATAAATGCTACTCTCTGGAAGAACCGACCGAGTGCTGCGGAAAATTAACCACTATAATAATAACTAAATAATAATAACATTCATTCCTCCACTACTACATCACTACACTGCAAATTGCAGATTATGGGTTTGGCCATCAGTATGGGCTGCCCATAAGCCGTTCTGATTGTTTCTGTCCATAAGTTCAGCCTATCAGTGGCCATCAGTGCAGCCTCATCAGTGCACATCAATGAAGGAGAAAAATTAGCGGTTTTCAAAAATTTATAGCAAACTATAAAACAGTTTTGGGTTTTTTTTTCTTCAAAATGTTTGTTATTTTTTCATTTTTTTATTTTAGCAAAAAATAAAAAAAAACAGCATTGATTAAATACCACCAAAAGAAAGCTCTATTTGTGGGGAAAAAAATTATAAAAATCTCATATGGGTACAGTATACCATGACCGCACAATTGTCATTCAAAGTGTGACAGTGCTGAAAGCTGAACATTGGTCTGGAAAGGAGAGGGGTTTAAGTGCCCAGTAAACAAGTGGTTAAATGTCAGCAGACACAAAACCGCATAGACTCTAAAGTTACTTACATATTAGCAGAGATATGAATATGCCTATAGCATAATGAAAAAGGAAAAGCAAAGAAAACAAATACACTTATTAGCCTGTGGTCAAGATTGTTCTTGGACTGTGTCCTTCAATGAATGTAAGAGAAAAGTCAATTAATAGGTGAAACATAGTGTGATAAGACTCTAAGATTTACACAACTGAATGTTAAACTGTCCCAAAATATTATTGTCTCAATCAGTGCTGTTATACTCACTGTAATTCCTCTATCCGGCTTGTTGTCAGAGCTTCCAGCAGAGCCCTGAAATGAGGACCCTCCAGATTGTTCTCAGACAGGTTCAGTGTCCTCAGTGTCCGGTTATTTCTTATTCCAGATGCCAGGTGGGGGGTGGAACTGTCTGCCAGCTGATTAAATGACAATCTGTAGAAGAAGAGGAGAATGTTACCAGAAGAAAATTAATTTCTCCCCCAGGAATGATGGAATTATTCTCTAAATTAATGGAACTTATTTTTCTTTATTGGAATCATTTATATTAGATCATTTTATAAAACTCCAGGAAAATAGGATTTTTTTGACTTACCTTAAAATCCTTTTCTCTGAGACGCAGCCTCTTATTCATGACATGTGGGTTATGCACCTTTTACCAGGAGTGGACTAGGCAGAACGTAGTTCAGTTAAAAGCAGAGCTAGCCCCTCCCAGGGGACAGTTCTTACTCAGTATAACCCCTCCGCCCTGCTAAGCAGCTCAGTTCGTAACAAGCAATACAAACTCAAGAAAAGAGGGGTGGGTGCTGTGTCCATCAATGAACTCAGAGAAAAGGATTTTACGGTAAGTCAAAAAAATCCTATTTTTTCTTTCATTCATTGACGGACGCAGCCTCTTATTCATGACATGTGGGGACGTCCCAAAGCAGTGTCAAACAAAACGAGGGGTGGGTAATGCAATAACAACTGTACCCAACAGAAAAGTTCTCCGGGAGGCGCCAGGCGCGCCTCACACCGCCGCCTGCAAAACTTTGCGGCCGAAAGCAGCATCCGAAGATGCTGACACATCAACTCTGTAGAATTTTGAAAAGGTGCGCACAGAGGTCCAAGTAGCCGCCTTGCATACCTGAGAAACCGATGCCTGATGATGTCGGAGGAAGTACTAATCGCCCTGGTAGGGTGAGCCGTGACCAGAAAGGGGGGCTCTTGGCCCCGAACAGTATATGCACGGGTCACAGTCCGTCTTATCCAATGGGAAATAGTGGCCGATGAGGCCGCCAACCCCTTGTGCGGGCCATTCATCACAACAAAGAGCGCATCCGACCTCCGAAAGGAGGCCGTGACCGCCAGATACACCCGCAGAGCCCTAACCACATCCAGAGAATGCAAGGCAACCTCATTCGGATGGGTCGGGCGTGGACACAGCGAAGGGAGGACAATATCCTCATTAATGTGAAAAGAAGATACCACCTTCGGCAGAAAAGGAGATGGACGCAAAACCGCCTTATTCCTATGTAGGCCCAAGTACGGAGACCTACATGACAAAGCCGCCAACTCAGACACCCGCCTGGCGGATGTAATGGCCACCAGGAAAGCCACCTTCTGTGAAAGCAGCTGCAAAGAAATTTCCCTGATATTTTCATATGGCGGCTTCTGAAGCACTGAGAGGACCAAGTTAAGGTCCCATGGCGCCAAAGGCGACCGTACCTGAGGGGCGACATGACAAACCCCCTGGACAAAAGGTACGAATCAAAGAGTGCGTCGCCAAGGGGCACTGAAAAAAAATCGCCAGGGCAGAAACCTGACCCTTGAAAGTGCTCAATGCCAGCTTGTGATCTAGGCCTTGTTGAAGAAAGGCCAGCACCCGAGCCACTGAAAACGTCCACCCCCCGCCTCGCACCAAGCAATGTAAGCCTTCCAGGTGCGGTGATATATTTTGTGCGAAGTGGACTTACGCGCCTTAAGCATGGTGGGGATCACTGACTCAGAGACACCCCTATCCCTCAACACCTGGGACTCAATAGCCAGGCCGTTAAAGCCAGCGAGGGTAAAGCAGGGTGCAAGATGGGGCCCTGCAAGAGCAGATCCTCGCGCTGCGGGGCTGCCAGGGAACATCCACCACCATCCGCACCACGACGGCGTATCAAGGGCGCCGAGGCCAATCCGGCGCCACCAGAATGGTTGGGATCCCCTCTGCCTCTATTCTGCGCAACAGGCACGGAAGCAACTTGAGAGGTGGAAAGGCATAGAGAAGCCGGTACCGAGACCATGGAGCCACGAGGGCATCCGCAGCGTCTGCCAACGGATCCCTTGTTCTGCTGAGAAAGGTCTGCACCTTCCGATTGAACCGGGATGCTAGTATGTCCACGTCTGGCGTGCCCCACCTTTGACACTTCTGGCGGAACAATTCCGGGTGCAGGGACCACTCTCCCTGATCCAGTCTCTGGTGACTGAGGAAGTACGCCTGCCAATTTTCAACGCCTGGAATGTAAACGGCGGAGATTGCCAGCACGTGAAGCTCTGCCCACCTCAGAATGTGGGCCACTTCCGATGCCGCTGCCACAGCCGTGGCGTTGTCTGACTGAACCCGAACAGGCCAGCCGTGCAACCTCCCCGACCAGTGGAAGAGGCAAAGCCTGATCGCCCGAAGTTCCAGCACATTGATCGGGGAAGACCGGACTCCTCCGGGGACCAACGACCCTGGGTCGACAACAGCCCCAGGACCCCTCCCCAGCCGGTTAAGCTGGCGTTCGTCGTGACCATCGTCCATTCCGAGGGGAGGAACGACTTCCCCAGTCCCAATGCCGGGGCCCACAGCCACCAGGCGAGGGAACCCCGGGTCTGATGACCTGATCCAGGGACGAAGGAGACTTGTCCCACCAGAGCAGAATCGCCCGCTGCAGGGACCGGGTGCGACTCTGGGCATACGAAACCGCCTCGAAGGCAGACACCATGAGCCCCAACACCAGCATGTAAAAATGTAATGAGGACCACCGCCACGACAGCAGAGTCCGCACTGCTACTTGTAGCGTCAGCAACTTGGCCGGAGGCAGAAACACCCTCACCTGCTCTGTGTCCAAGATCAGGCCCAGATATTCCAGCCGGCGTGACAGGGTCAGCGCCGACTTCTGGAGAACGATCAACTAGCCAAAGTCCCGCAGGGAGCTGAGAGTGATGGCCACGTTGTCCCTCAGGGCTGGAGCCAATTCCTTAAACTCTGGCCATCTGAGCCACAGCAGCCGTTTAATAACAACTGCGAAAATGGACAGCTTCGACAGCATGGGAACTATGTCCAGGGCCGCATCACAAAGGTACCTAAGGCCCTGCACCAGCTGGTCCGCCAGCTGTACAGATTCAGGGGGGACCTGGAGGCCCCCCAAATCTCAGTGCAACATACTCGCCCACTCTGTGAGAGACTCTGCCACCAGTGCCAACACCAGTGCCGGCCGCATGGCCGCCCTCGCCACCGGGAACATTGCCTTAGACACTGCCTCAGTCCACCTATCGGCCGGGTTCTTAAACAACGGCGATCCCTCCATCGGAATAGTGGTTGCCTTGTTCAGGCGGGCCACCAGTGGGTCCACCTCAGGAGACGTCCATTTCTGTAGCACGGTATCCTCAAACGGATAACGCACAGAAAAGCGTTTTGGCAAGGTGAAAGTACTGTTAGGGCGTTGCCATTCCTTATAGATAAACTGGTCAAAATACTGCAAATAAGGGAACACCTTAGGAGCCCGGGCCAGCTTGTCTGACCCAAAAGCATACACCACTTCCTACGCCGCCCCAGCCAAGCCCAGTCTCAGCGTCTCATGGACGGCAGAGACCAAAGAGCCCTCTCATGCGCTACTGTGGCCCCCTTGGGCTCCTCCTCCTCATCGGAAAGGTGCCCGAGCTCGCCCTCCGACAGCTCCACGGGGGGTCTCCATCACTGCGGAGCCCCCTCCGGCTCCGATTCCTCCCCGGAAGACGGAGGAGGGGGTAGTCTTTTTTTGCCACCCCCCGGCCACGGATTGGCTCCACCCGGGCGAAAAATTCCTCCAGGATTGCAGTCAATTTATCCAAAGGGACCACAGGTCCCAGCGCGCATGGAGCCCCGGCGGAGACCTCTGAAGTGGAAGCACCCGCTTCAACCGCCATTGCACCACACCCCGTAGACACCTGCAAGGCCTATAGACCGAGCACCCTTAACCACCCCTCCAACTGCCGTCACACAGGGTCCCAGAGGCACCCAGGAGGACTCCCACCGCGCCCCACCAAAAACCCCGGGAGAAGCTAGCCGCTACTTGCTGTTGTTGCTGCTGCTGTGTGTTACCCTGCTGCTGCTCTGTGTGCCCCACGTGCAGACAGCGCACTGACAGAGGAAACGGCGCCAAGAGGCTAAGGGTACATCCCCTCAGCCAGCCATACACACGCAGCCACAAAAGATCAAGCAGAAATGGCCGCCGTGTGCACTAGAGGCCAAACAAGGGCCGGCCACCACAAAATGGCGGCCGCGGCTACAGCACGCATGGCCAGGGAAAAACGACACAGGGCAGTCTTGTCCCGGAAAACGGTGGAAGGTGGGGGGTGTGAGGGGAGAGGGGGGTTTGGGGAGAGAAGAGGGGGTAGGAGAATCGAGGCCCATCTACACCCCAGAGGGGGGCACCACCCGCCTGCCCCCCCGCACCCCAGAGGGGGAAGGGTGAGCGTACTCACGCATCTTGACGGGCACAGCGGGTTGCCACCCGAGACAGACCTGCCACCCCGCCAATTCGGGGGGAGCTGCCGGCCATGCGACACCCTTGACACGAGCACTTAGACCCGGTCCTAAGTGCGCTGGCGGGACGTTTAACCCGCCGGCAGCCTCGCACGGAACAGGGCCAGATGCATGCAGCTAAGGGTCAGATTGCATCCGTTGGCCACGCTGGGGAGACTACCTGGATCTAGGATCTAGGATATCCAGCCTGTCACCCAGCCGGCTGCTTGAATGTCAGTCTTCATCAAAAATCTTGAGAAAGAAAAAAACAAACAGGGAACCGCAGATCCCAGCAGGGAGCCAGGTGCTACTTCTTGCACTAGGCAGAAAAAACTGAGCAGGGCGGAGGGTTTATACTGAGTGAGGACTGCCCCCTGGGAGGGGCTAGCTCTGCTTTTAACTGAACTACGTTCTGCCTAGTCCACTCCTGGTAAAAGGTTCATAACCCACGTTTCATGAATAAGAGGCTGAGTCATCAATGAACGAAAGAGAAATAGAATTTTATAATAAAAATGTTATAATGGAGTAGACCCCCCAGTATTGTCCTCCATGTGTAGAGACGGGGATATCTCCATACACAGGATGAGCACAGAATACCACTGACATGACTCGTATTGTGCTATAATCTCCTTGTGTATGGACCATGAATGGTATCAGCAGACAGTGTGAGGCCGGAATCAGCATTGCAAGTGATTGCTCATCAAAGCATATTCAGATTCTCCCATTTATGACTTCCTATAATCTCATCTATTTTGATAAATACCAGAATAAATTTTATGTTTACATTTGTTAAGCTTTCAGAAAAAGCCCCAGCTGATAACAGAGTGAGATAAGATTTTATACTTTAGACTGCAATCTAGTATTATCTACTAAGGGAGTCCAAAATTAGATCAATTATGTTTACAGTAATTCCATTTTTTCATGTGTAACGCAGAGCTGAGACTGGTCTGGCAGTTTGGTCCAAGGTTCCATTTCCTGATAGGCACACAGCAGCAAGGCACATGGTATTTCACAGTCACTCAAATCAGAGAACAGGCTTTTTGCGGTTTTTACTTTGTTAGAGAACTGGAATAGGGTGAGGGTGAGCCTAGGGATACTCCAATAAACTTCAACAACTTGCAGTAGAAGACACTTCATATGAACTATTCATTTAGGGTGAAAGCACTCCCTTAAAAGTGAAGGTAAATGTGTAGCATACCCCCTAAGGAGCCGCAAGTGTAAAGGGAACCCACACCCTGCACACTGCATCTTTACAGCACACTTGAGCCAGGAAACAGTCCAGTGCTTTGTTTTTATGTTTTATTGAGGGGAATAAACTTGAATGGAGATAGGGGTATTATAGGATACCCACTTGATGAAGGCGACAACTCTTCAGGGACATTCAACTATTTACAGTTTCCATATACACTCCTCTTCTGGCTCAAAAGTACAGAGTAGAGGAGATGGGACTTTATAGGTGCAATTAGTACTATGACTATCACAGTCTAATTGAACCTATAAAGTCCCATCTCCTCTACTCTGTACTTTTTAGGTTATAATGGGAACCTTGGGGCTGTAATATAGTATTTCTCTGATCCTGGGATTGACCACTTACCAAAAATAGTCCTCTTCTGCCTCATGCACAAAATTTGCTTGCATAACAAAATCTCTCCCAGCTGGATACTGTTGGATGGGATCTGACCGGCTGTGTCAGCTTCAGCAAAAGACCGTTAAAGGCAGGGACGGTGGGCCCCTTTGTGTGTAGAAAACAAAGTCCCAGTATCCAGTTGTTCCCCTATGGCTACTGATCCCAGCACCACCTCTTCAGGCACTGCCAGCCCTCCTGGCTGCAGCTGCCCCTTTCACTAGCCCTGCTGACTAACCTTCCAAAGTCTTCCCAGACTGACTCTGCATCCATTTAGACTGCTCTCACCCAGTCCTCTCAGTCTCACTCACCAGCCACCTGGCTGTCTTCTCCCAGGCATCCTCACTGCTCCTTCTGTCCTCACCCCTGCTCCTGTGCCACTGGACAGAATTCTTCCTCGGGTTATTAAAGGGTTCCTCATGTGCCCAAGCTCTTAGGCCCAAGGTCAACCCCCCCCCCCCCGACTAGGTGGGTACCCTCAAGGGCCCACCAACAGCCTCCTAGCACTCTAGCACTCCATCTCCAGCTTCCACCCAAATTCTCTTGCCCCTGCTAGGCTGACCCTGAGTACTTATGAGGTGACCCGCCCCCTGCCAAACAATCTGTTAAGGATTGGTCATGGCCCTCCTAAATATCCCAGGTAGCTCCTCCTCACTCACTCACTCTGACCCAGATAAAAAAACATAGGTTTGGCTGCCAGCCAAGCCAAACAATTTACCTAATCTACAAAAACCTATGTACGACCTAGCATTGTGCACTAGAGGGTGCTACATCTGGTATTAAACAGGGACTCCTCAACAGGAGTATAGTCCTGGGTGTACAAAGAATAAGCTCTCCCAAAACAGGCCAAGGAAAGTCTCTAGGTCCAGAAGGCTGGTATTCACTATTTTCTGAATATTGTGTAGCTGCCTGCAGTATCAGTCAGTTTCTGCACTTGGATTGCCTGTGCCCTGGATCCTTAGAATAACTTTCTGCAATCTACATGAGGCTGGGGCAGAGATCCCCCAGCCACAGCAGAAGCTGAGACCCCAATAAGGATTCTTTCAGCTGCAGGTGAACTCCCACGGATGCCACAGCCCTCAGGCTGGGTCATACTCCCCCAGGAACAAGAGACCTCTGTTTTGGATCCCAGCCTATTTATACCCCTTTCAGCCACCTGCTGGTCACTGACTTATTTGACCAGGGATTGGCTGAAGAGGCATCAATGTGCAGGCCAGGGTCTGTGTTCTTCCACCTACCCAATCCCATAACACAGTAGGATGCAGGTGAAAGTAAACGAGCCTGCACCAGCAGAACCCAGAACAGGCACTATTAAACAATTGCTGCTCTCCCTGACTAAAGTGAGGCCGAAAAACAGGATTTTTTACTTACCATAAAATCCCTTTCTCTGAGTTCATTGACGGACACAGCAGCTCATGGACTATTGGGTTATGCTGCCCTCTTCAGGAGTAGACTAGGCAGAACAGGCAGTTCTAACAACAAAAAAACAGGCAGACACAGCCCCTCCCATGGGGCAGTCCCCACTGGCAGCAACCCTTCACCCTACTACAGCTAGCTCAGTTTGTAACAAGCAGTGCAAACATGAACAGGAGGGGTGGGTGCTGTGTCCGTCAATGAACTCAGAGAAAGGGATTTTACGGTAAGTAGAAAATCCAGTTTTCTCTTTCGTTCATTGACAGACACAGCAGCTCATGGACTATTGGGACGTCCAAAAGCAGTGCCAAAACAATGAGGGGTGGGCAATGGAACAACAAAGGAACTTCACCCAACAGAACCCTCTGTGAGGAACCAGAAAATGTGTCTCACGCAGCCACTTACAAAACTTTGTGGCCAAATGCAGCATCTGAGGATGCCAAAACATCAACTTTGTAAAACTTTGAAAAGGTGTGCACGGAGGACCAAGTAGCCGCCTTGCACACTTTGAGACACAGATATCTTATGTCGGAAAGCCCTGGAAGTGCTAATCGCCCTGGTAGAGTGAGCCGTGACCGAAAAAAGAGGCTCTAGACCCCTAACAGCATAGGCTCGGTTAACCGTTTGTCGAATCCAATGGGAAATAGTGGCTGACGAGGCCGCCAGGCCTTTGCGTGGACCATCCACCACTACAAACAGTGCATCCGACCTCCGAAAGGAGGCCGTGGTCGCCAGATAGAACCACAGGGCACGAAAAACATCCAGGGAGTGCAAAGCAACCTCCCTAGTGTGAGACGGCGCGGGCAGAGCGAAGGAAGGACAATGTCCTCATTCAGATGGAAAGATGACACCACCTTCAGCAAGAAGGAAGGTGACGGGCGTAAAACCGCCTTATCCTTGGGTAGTACCAGATATGGAGACCTACAGGACAGAGGCGCCAACTTGGACACCCGCCGAGCGGATGTGGTAGCTACCAGGAAAGCCACCTTTTGCAAAAGCAACTGCAGTGAAATCTCACTGATATTCTCAAACGGCGGCTTCTGAAGCACCGAGAGGACCAGATTGAGGTCCCATGGTGTCAGAGGCTACCGTACTTGGGGGGCGACATGTCGAACCCCCTGCATGAAAGTACGGATCAAAGAGTGCGTCGCCAACGGACGCTGAAAAAAGATCACCAGGACCGAGATCTGACCCTTGATCGTACTCAACGCCAGCTTCTGGTTGAGACCCCTGTGTAGAAAAGCCAGAACCTGAGATACCGAAAATGATCGGGGATTCCACCCCCCATTCTCGCACCAGGTGATGTAAGCCCTCCAGGTGCGGTGGTAAATCTTTCGGGAAGTGGCCTTACGTGCCTTGAGCATTGTGGGGATCACTGAGTCCGAGACACCTCGATCCCTCAACACCTGGGATTCAATTACCAGGCCGTTAAAGCCAGAGAGGGTAAAGCAGGATGCAAGATGGGCCCCTGGGACAGGAGATCCTCGCAAAGTGGGAGTCGCTAGGAGACATCCACCCCCAGTCATACTACATCGGCGTACCAAGGGCGCCTTGGCCAATCTGGAGCTACGAGAATGGTCGGTATGCCCTCTGCTTCTATTCTGCGCAGGAGGCGCGGAAGCAACTTGAGAGGGGGAAAGGCATAGATGAGCCAATACTGAGCCCACTGAGCTACTAGAGCATCCGCCAGGGGATCCCTTGTCCAGCTCACGAAAGTCTGCACCTTCCGATTGAGATGAGACGCTAACAGGTCCACGTCTGGCGTACCTCACCTCAGACAAATCTGATGGAACACGTCCGGGTGCAGGGACCACTCTCCTTGGTCCAACCCCTGACGACTGAGGTAGTCTGCCTGCAAGTTTTCTACGCCTGGAATGTGGACGGCGGAGATTGCCGGCACGTGGAGTTCTGCCCACCGCAGAATGTGAGCCACCTCCGAGGCCACAGCCGAGCTTCTCGCCCCGCTCTGGCTATTCACGTATGCCAGGGCTGTGGTATTGTCCAACTGAATTCGGACAGGGTACCCGTGCAGCCTCCTCATCCAGTGGGAGTGGCAGCACCTGATGGCCCGAAGTTCCAGGACACTGATCGGGAGACGAGACTCCTCCGGGGACCATCGGCCTTGAGCTGACAACAACCCTAGAACTCCCCACCAGCCAGTCAGGCTGGCGTCCGTTGTAACCACCGTCCAATGAAGGGAGAGGAACGACTTCCCAAGCCACAGGGCCTAAGCCTGCAGCCACCAGAGCAGTGAATTCTTGGTCTGGCAGTCCATCCTGATCAGCCGATCCGGGGACGAGGGGGACTTGTCCCACTTCAGAAAAATCTCCCGCTGCAGAGCACGGGTGTGACACTGGGCGTATGGAACCGCCTTGATGGTGGATACCATGAGCCCCAGGACACGCATGCAGAAGTGCAGGGAGGACCATTTCAGGGACAGCAGGGACCGAACCGCCGACTGAAGCATCTGTAGCTTGGTCGGGGGAAGGAAGATCTTCGCCTGGGCCGCATCTAGGATCAGGCCCAAATACTCCAATGAGATGGAGTCAACACCGATTTTGGGAGATTGATCACCCAGCCGAACTCCTGCAGAGCGCGCATGGCGATAGTCACATTGTCCGTCAGGACTGGAGCCGACTCCGCTCGCAAGAGGAGATCGTCAAGATATGCCACCACCGTGATACCCCTCTGTCTCGGCAGAGCCAGAACCGAGGCCAGCATCTTGGTGAAGACCAAACGGGAGAGCCACAAACTGATAGTGATGCTCCCTGACCGCAAAGCGCAGGAAGCGCTGGTGCTGGGCGCATATGGCAACATGCAGGTGCGCATCTTTGATGTCGAGGGAAGCCAGGAAATCTCCCTGGTGCAGTGCCGCCACCAGAGTGGACAGACTCCATCCCAAACTTTCGTATGCGTATGAAGCAGTTGAGGACCTTTAGGTCCAGAATCGGCCACACCCCATCCTTCTTTGGGACCACAAACAGGTTGGAGTAAAACCCTTGGAAACGTTCCGAGGCCGGGACAGGGACCACTACCCCTTGATGAAGTAGGTCCCGCACCACCCCCAGCAGGGCCTGCAGCCTGCCAGCGGGAAGCCGCATATTTGAGGCAAAGAACCTGTCCGGAGGACGGGAATGAAATTCTATTTTGTACCCAGACAAAATCACCTCGTGCACCCAGCGGTCCGGAATGCGGGAAGTCCACTGATCCACAAACCCTATTAGACGTCCCCCACCTGAAGGATGCTGATGAGGACTTGTCCTCTGGCTTGTCATGCTTACGCTGCCAGGGACGCTTCTGTCCACCCGCGGGAGCCTTGGCGGGCTCCCGCGGGCATACAAAAAAGCTGCTTCTGGGCCATAAAGGAGGGAGCCGGTCTGCAATGGGGCTCCTTACTCCTCCCAGTCTCCAGAAGAAAGGTGCTCTTCCCACCGGTGAGATCCTTTTAATCTCATCTAGGGTGGCTCCAAAGAGCTGCCCACCCTGAAAAGGCAAGTCTGCCATGGCCTTCTTAGATGTTTGGTCCGCCGACCAACATTTCAGCCAGAGCAACCGCCTGACAACCACGGAAGACACAGACAATTTGGACAACAGGGGGGCCGTGTCCAGGGCTGCATTGCACAGATATTTAGGCCCTTGGATGAGCTGGTCAGCAAGCGCCACACATTCAGAAGGAACTTTTGCATTGCTCAATTCTTGGTGCAATAGTTTAGCCCACTCTGTGAGCATTTGCGACACCAGAGCAGAGGCCAACACAGGCCAGCTGACCCCGCCAGAACAAACAGTGATCTGGCGACAGCCTCTGATTTTCTATCAGCCGAATCTCCTTAAAGGATGGCGTGTCCTCCACTGGAATCGTGGTCGTCTTATTCAGGCGAAACACTGGGGGATCAACCACGGGGGGAGGGGGGGGTGATGCCCACTTCTTTACCAGGCTGTCCTCAAAAGGATAGCGCACAGAATAACGTTTTGGTATGGGGAAGGAACTCTCAGTCTCTGTAGACAAACTTATCAAAGTACACATAGGGGAAAACCTTAGCCACACGGGCCGGTTTATGTGACCCAAAGAGAATGGTCACCTCCTGCGAAGCTCCAACTGCCTCTTCCAGCTTCAGAGGAACATGCACCGCTGTAATCAGGGCGCCTACTAGTGCCTTCTCGTGCGCAGCAGTGGCCGCCGAAGATTCCTCTTCACTATCAGGAGAATCTGGGGCCTCGCCATCCGACAGCTCAAGGGGGGTCCCCGTCATGAAGGAGCCACCGTCAGGGTCCGAGTCTTTACCAGAGGAGGGGGGGGTAGGGCCGCTTTCTCACCGCCTTACGCCCCACAGGCCGTCTCTACCCGGGAGACAAAGGACTCCAAGACCGCCGACAGAGCGTTAAGGGGGACCGCAGTCCCTGAGGCACTGGCCGCAACCACAGAGAGGTCTGGTGGGGAAGCACCCACATCGGCTACCATTGCGTCACCCTCCCTGGTAACACACCACCTAACTGAGACCTAGGTACCAGGAGAGCAGGCACCCCCCAACCCAAACACTGCGCAGGCTTCCTGCAAGAGGGTAACCCCAGGGGGACTCACCACCTGCCCGCTTAACTGTCCAAGGGAGAGGAGACTGTGACTGCTGCTGCCCACTGCTGCCGCTGCCTTGCCTGCTCCACACATGCTGCTGTGTCTCTGTGCTGAGGGGAAAAATGGCGCCAGACTGAGCTCAGGGACCGCCCCCCACACACAGGAGTCGGAACGTGTGCACAGGCCACAAGAAAATGGCCGCCGGGCACGCTAGAGGCCAAAACATGCAGCCGAACACAACAAAATGGTGGCCGTGACTACGCCAAAATGACCGCCGGACGCACCAGACACTGAACCATGCGGTCAACCACAACAAAATGGCAGCCGAGACTACAGCAAAATGGCCGCCAGATGCGGTCACCGCCCGAACCGGCCGCCCACATGGTGGCCGAGCAGCACAAGGCAGGAGGGGTGCAGCTAAAAGCCCCGAACACCACAAGGGGACACAGGGGGGGACCAGCGGCAGTACAGCACGGGAAGGTGGGTGGGGGGAACCAGCCTGCAAGTCTAACACCCCGGGGGGGAACCCGTCTGCTCCCCCCACACCCCAGCAGGAGGGGGGCGTACTTACCCATCCAGTCGGACGGAGCTGGTATCCCACCTGAGACAGATCTGCCTCACCCGTCCATTCCGGGGAGAGCTGTCGGCCATGGTAGCACTGTGACATGGACCCAAACGCCCGGTCATATGTGTTCGGGACGTTTAACCTGCAGGGCCGCCCCGGTTCGGGGCCTGTCGCGGCTGACACAGCATGGAGCTAAGGACTGCGCGTGCCCGATGGCCGGGCTGGGGAAACTACCTGGATCTATATTATCCAGCCTGTTACCCAGCCCAGTTACTTGATTGCAGTCTTCATCCGAAAACACAGCCGAAGTGGACCAAACAGAGGTACCACAGATCCCAGCAGGGAGCCAGGTCTTACTCCTTGCACTAGGCAGAAGTAACTGAGCTAGTTGTAGCAGTCAATGGGGACTACCCCCTGGGAGGGGCTGTGTCTGTCTATTTGTTGTTAGAACTGTCTGTTCTGCCTAGTCTACTCCTGAAGAGGGCAGCATAACCGAATAGTCCATGAGCTGCTGTGTCCGTCAATGAACAAAAGAGAAACTAAATTAGAACACTAGTAGCCTACTGGGACGCTACACATGATTGGAATGTTAAACTGTCCCAGAATATTATTGTCTCAGTCAGTCCTGTTATACTCACTGTAATTCCTCTATCCGGCTTGTTGTCAGAGCTTCCATCAGATCCCTGAATTGAGGACCCTCCAGATTGTTCATTGACAGGTTCAGTGTCCTCAGTGTCCGGTTATTTCTTATTCCAGATGCCAGGTGGGGGTTGGAAATGTCTGTCAGGTGATTAGTACCCAAACTGTAGAAGAGAAGAAAGTTACCAGAAGAGAATGAATTTCTCCCCCAGGAATGAATTGAACTATTCTCTACATGAATGGAACTCATTTCTCTTTATTGGAATCATTTATATTCAATCACTTTATAAAACTCCAGGAAATAGAATTTTATAAGAAAAATGTTATAATGGAGTAGACCCCCCCAATATTGTCCTTCATGTGTAGAGACGGTGATATCTCCATACACAGGATGAGCACAGAATACCACTGACATGACTCGTATTGTGCTATAATCTCCTTGTGTATGGAACATGAATTGTATCAGCAGACAGTGTGAGGCCGGAATCAGCATTGCTAGTGATTGGACGGGATGATTGTTACCTGATATTCTATCTATCTCTGCTTATAAGAACTCTGTACTCATAGGAAATGATAGAGCGATCCACAACACTGAATACTAAATGTCAGATAAAAAAAAAAAATGTATGACACTCTAACTGCTCATTAGAGTAAGATCAGATCCTCTAACTTCCTATAATATCATCCAGTTAACCACTTTCCCCCGGGTGGACGTCATATAACATTTTCAGGTTTAAAGGGTTGTACCAGGATGATGCCTGCGCTACAGGCATCATCCTAGTATCAAAATTTGCAGGAGCCGATGCTCTTTTGTGTAAAAGTGATTTGAGTAGCTATACAGCCACTTGATCACGTCTACAAATGGCAAAGGTGGGTGCTCCCCTCCCACATCCACCTTTCCTGGGCTCCCCTGTCCCATTGGAGAGCCTGGGACTGCTCTGAACAGTGGCATCCTGTGATCTGCATAGAGAGAAAGGGACAGAATAAGCAAACAACTGTAGCACTGCCCCCTTGAGGGTAGCTTGAAAATCCCACTCCCCTTGGTCTCTCCGACTCTGAGAGTCCTCCACCACTCCTGACACTCTGGGTTCACCCATTTAATCACTTTGTTCTTTAATTTGACCCACTTCGGTAAAAAGAGTCATGCAAATGTATGAGTTCAAAGTGTTTACTTAACTCAATATATTTTGATTAATGTGAAATTTCAGATCAAACAGAAATTAAGTTGCACAGGTCAAAATTAACAGTTTACCTTATGCCACACAATTATAAAGGCCTGAACACATAACATGCCTTAGAAAATTGGCTAAATAAAAAGGGAGACTGCAAAAGCAGGGTATGAATCACCATCCCCTCCTATTCACTAGCAATAAGGGTTAATACTTACATTTCTACGAACTAGTTTAGTCAAAGTACCAAACTCTTCACCTGTAGATGTGGTAAACAAAGGTTACTTATAAAGAATCAATAACAGATGATTCAATTGGTTATAGGTTGGTGAACCATAGGTAAATTGATACCACTCAAAGTAATGCAAATAAATCAGTACCACTGTATGATGATACAGCTAAACTGGTACAACCTCAAAAAATAATGTAATTGCTTATCTAAATACTCCTGCTTTATTTCAGTGAGTTCTTAGGGGAATCCAATAATATTTAAAGTAACAGCCCTGAGTCCTGCAAAGTGGGGGGGGGGTGTGGCTGTAATTGTAGCAATTCCTTGATGAAAGTTCAGTGTGTCTTCTGTCGGCTCTGTTATTTTTGAAGTTAGGGTACCTAAGAAGTAACTGTGTCCACTGATCCTCAGGATATGGCACAAAGGTAGAATAGCAACTAAATAAATAGAAACCTTCACAGTGATCACTGACTTTCTAATATGCACACAACTGCAGCAGTCCAGAACCTCAAATAATTGTAATCCCGCCTCCACAGAAAAGGGGATAATACTCAGATGCCTAGTAACTTTCTTGTAAAGGCTTGAATGCAAAAATCAGTACTCTTATGGAAGGGCCTGAGACCTGCTCACCCAACCGGACATATGACGGCAGATAAACGGTCCTGCCCATAACGATGAGCCCGGAGATGATGATGTTCTCCCGCTCTTTGCTCCTGGATTTGGCCTCTACTGCACCTCTCCCTGCAGCTCTCCTTGATCGATTGCTACCGCTGCCTGCTAAAGCTGAAACAGACTCAGGTGGTAACAAGGCTGGTCCCACAGGTCACTCGCTGAATCACAGTAACAGGGCAGCTTGCTGGAACACTGTGGTGTTGTGGTGTCTGCTGGAAACCTGTGTGTAGGCCGCGAGCTGCGATCCCACTGTAATGGCTCACAGGATCCCTGCTGGTCGATCACCGCCGTCCAAAGAGGCCGAAACAAGCCCCTCCCTTAGCTTAAATAGGTTCTCCCATGAGGTATGGTTCTCCCAAGAGCCTTACGATGCAGCATGGCCAGCAGAGTCTGATGACGATTCCTCACACTACAAGTACCACAAGGCATCACTGTGTAATTGACAAACTCAGCACTAGGGAAGCTTCCACAGTATACTACGGGCACAAATGTCCTTATGCCTGAGAGATAACGCTGGACTCCTGGCTACATAAAAAATAAAGAAAGCTTTTGAAAGCACCACCGCCCCCCCCGTGCTCAACCACAAATGCATACGTAAGTCCCGAATGCATATGTAGACAGTGACTGCAGGGTGAGAGCAATAATTTGAGCTTCAGACCTCCTATATAACTCTAAGGCCACTTTCACACTGCAAAGTACTGCAGCGTGGCTGCAGTCGTGGTAAAGTGCCACTTGGTTTTAGTGCCGCTTTACCGGCGCTGCAGCGCCGCTTTTGAGTCGGGAGGGGTGCGCTTTTAACCCCCCCGGGGGGGTTAAAAAGGGGTAAAAGTGCCGGTGTAGCGCCGCTGTCTAAGCACTTTGCTGGCGCTTCAGCAGCGGTGCTCATTCATTTTAATGCACAGGGCAGTTTAGGATCATTGTATACACCACCCCAAAGATGCTGCTTGCGGTGTACGCAATTTTAAAGCGTGACATGTTAGGTATCTATTTACTCAGTGTAACATCCTTTTTTATAATGTACCAAAAATCTGGTATTATATTGTGTTTCTAGTCACTAAAATACATTGAAGTGTATTTTTTTCCCAAAAAAATAAACATTGCACATATTGCCATTTCAGCACCCACCGTTTTATTCTCTAGGGCCTCTGCTTAAAAATATATATAATGCTTGGGGTTCTAAGTAATTTTCTAGCAAAAAATACAGATTTTTACTTGGATGTGAGAAGTGTCAGAAATGGCCCAGTAGGGGGGCGTGGCCGCGGCATGGAGGCGAGCAGACGTGTGTGAGCCGAGCTCCGTCTGACCCGCTCCTACCGCAAACAACACAGCAGCTCCAACAGAAACCCGCACTAGAGGGGGAGATGCCCACCAAGCGGAGACCATCCCCACAGCCTCAGAGGACCCCCAGGCTCCGTTCCAGCTCCCTGGACATCTATTTCGCCAGAGACCGCGGTCCGTGAGTGGAGCGCTCCAGGATGGCGCCGGGTGAGTCCGCACCTGAAACACGGACGGTATCCCCCATTCCCTCACCCTGGATGCCTTCCCCTACGCCACGCGACCTCTCTTCCCCAGGCTCTCCGGACAGCACCCCCGACATCTCAGCCCCAGATGGGACCCGAGCAGGGGAAAACAGGCCTGCCATAGGGACTGCAGTGGAGGCCTCGACTAGGCCGCGCACCTCCATGCCTCAGGCACCCGTACCTCCTACACCCATTAAGCCACAGGGGGGACACGCGGACCTCGTGGAGGCCCTGGGGGATGGAGATCTACGTTCCCACATATTGGAATTACCCACGAAAGCTGACCTGGAGAACTTTACGACTCGCATGGAGCGGGCCCTACAGCAAGACATTGAGGCCCTGCAGGCCCCATATTGGGGGGAGGGTGGAGGTGCTGGAGGCTACTGTGGACGACATGTCACCTGCCTTACAAACCCTACAAACCCGCTGCAACCAGCAAGACCAAAGGATCGAATCCCTGCTGGATCAGTTAGATGACATAGAGAATCGCAGCCGCAGGGTCAACATTTGCATACGGGGCCTACCAGAGGCCACGGCCTCCAGGGACATAGTTCCTACATTGCAAGGTTTATTTAAGCAGATTTTGGGAAGGGAAGCACCTGATCGCATTGAAATTGACCGGGCGCACAGAGCGTTGCGACCCCCCCTCAGATGACCCAGATAAACCTAGAGACATAATCTGTAAATTGCATAAATACTCCCTAAAAGAACACATCATGTTTCATGTACGCGGGGTTCGTAATGTGGACTTTGACGGAGCCAAGCTCTCCTTGTTTCCAGACCTCTCTAGACGCACCTTGATGCAGCGAAAAGCTTTAAAGCCCCTTTTGGACACATTGCAAAATTCCCATCTGGTCTATCGCTGGGGCTTCCCCTTTAGTCTGATGGCTACAAAAGACGGACAACAGGTCACTCTTCGTAATAAATTGGATTTGCCCCACTTTCTTTCCCGCTTGGGTTTGCCGCCCATAGACATCCCGGACTGGCGCACCTCCCAGGGGCCACCTGTTCTCCCGCCTGTTCTCCCGCGCGCTGAGCCGTGGTAGCCGGCTCATCGCAGACGGCAAAATAGACCTCACAAAGGCCCAGCCCACTGCCCGGAGCAGGGGACCTCTCCCCCTTCGACAACTTGAAGTGCTCTCTTACGGATGCTAAAACCGGTTCTCCTCATCTCATTTTTGCCCAAATGTTGACTGCTGACTGTATAGTTATGTATGTGTTAGCTGCTGTTATTCAACCCATGCTCATCTGTACACCAGATGTGCCTCTTTGCAGGATCGGGATCCCTGTAGGGGTTCTCGTCTGATGTCCCCCCATTTACCCCCAGTAGGTGGACTCTTTGGAGCACATTCTCCCAATAAGGGTTATCGGACACGTGGAGACCGCCGTTGCCTTCTTCAGCCAGCTGGCCTAATGGGGGTCCCCACATGCCCGATCGTAGTTAAAGGCTGCCTTAAAGGGGGCCGAGTTCATATATATCTTTTGTTAATATTGTGTTTGTGGTTTTTGCCTAATTTTTGGTTTGTTTCTCCAGTGCTTGTTGGGTTAAGGATCGCTATGCCGCAGGTCCCTCCTGTCCACATTAACATCCGGGTGAGCTCCTGCAATACGCTCTGCAATGGCTACACTGAAGGTTGTCTAATATAAAGTCTGAGGCTTGAACTCGCCGTCCAAACGCAGTAAGTTATGGCTTGAGACAAAGAGGCTAGGGGCACACATTTTATTGTTACAGGAGACACATTTTCGGGGTGACTCGACCCCCCGCCTCCCCACACACTTGTACAACCAATGGTATCTGGGTAATTCCCCTCGCTCGAAGCCGGGTGGTGTGGCGTTAGCGATCTACAAACATTGTCCTTTTGTCCCGGTAGATCATCAGACTGACCCAAAGAGGTAGGTTCGTGTTTTTGAAGGGCACCCTGTTCGGGTGCAGGCTCACACTGGTGTCCCTTTATGCCCCAAATACGGGCCAGCTGACCTTCTTGGATAAGGTCCTAGATTCCCTCTCTGCATTTTGAAAGGGACAGTTGGTGATGGGAGGAGATTTTAACGTGTGCCCTGTCCCACAGCTAGATACCTCCTCCGGCTGCACGGTACATTCCTTCGCGTTTTTAAAACATTTTCGCAGATCGCTGCAGACTCATCATCTGGTGGACTGCTGGAGAGTGCTCCACCCCAGGGGGAAAGACTTCAGCTACCATTCCACGGTACACCAGGTGAACATGAGAATAGACATGCTACTGATAGACCAAACCCTGGTGGAGTCGCTCTCTGGTGCGTCCATTGGATCTATCTCGATATTGGATCACGCCCCAGTCTCTATTTCCCTGGTCCCTCTGAGGTTGGCGGCTCGGGAGTGGACTTGACGTTTAAACGAGAACATGCTGGATGACGCTGTGGCTCTGAAGCAGGTGGCAGACACGATTACCCGTTATTTCAGAGAGAATGTCCCTGGAGAAGTACGACTAGCATAGATTTGGGAAGGCCACAAAGCGGTGGTCAGAGGGGAACTTATCTCTCAGGGAGCGAGACTGAAAAAAGCGCGGGAGGGGGAGCTGCAGGCCCTTCTGGTAAAATTGCGAACGGCAGAACCTAGGCACAAGTGCCAAATAACCCCAGCCCTACAAGCAGAACTCGAGTCTGTCAGGGGGGAGTTAGCCACCTGCCTGGAGAATCAGGTAAAGGCTAGACTGCGCCACATATCACACAAGTTTTACGAATGCGGTAATAAATGCGGGCGTTTGTTGGCCAGAGCCCTCCGATGACAGAGATCATCGGGCTATGTCCAGTAACTCCATTCCGCTTCGGGGACTCCCGTGATAATTCACTCCAAAATAGCAAGCACCTTTAAAAAAGATTACGTCCAGCTGTATCAGCTAGCAACCACTCTGCCAGGTATGCCTCCTCTCACAATACTTAGAGGAGGCATAGGCCCCCCAACTTGAGGCACAGATAAGCGAGCAGTTAGATGCTCCTATCTCGGTGACTGAGATAGAGAAGGTGATTAAAGACCTACCCCTCGGTAAAAGCCCTGGCCCTGATGGATATACTAATGCCTACTACCGCAAATTCCTTCCCCTTCTGGCACCTCATATGTGCCAGTATTTCAATGCCCTTGCCTCGGGCACCTCGTTGCCCAAGGAGGCGTTATTAGCCCACATTACCGTCCTCCCAAAAGAGGGGAAAGACCCAGCAATTCTGAGTAGCTATAGATCGATTTCGCTGTTAAACACCGATACAAAGATTTTGGCGAAGGCTCTAGCGAATCGGCTGAAATACCTCCTCCTGACGGTCATACATCCCGAATAAACGGGATTCATTCAAGGTAGGGAGGCTAGAGACAACTCCAACCGGGTGATTCAGCTGATCCATTGGGTTAATGTGGGACGGTCCAGTCCGCCCTGTCTACTGCTGTCCACAGACGCCGAAAAGGCGTTTGACAGGGTGGACTGGACATACCTGCAGGCGGTGTTGACAAGATTGGGATTGGGCCAGAAGATGCTAAGTTGGATACGCTCCCTGTACAACGCCCCAGAAGCCAGGGTACGGACAAATAGAGCCCTTTCGGACCCCTTTTCGATCCGGAATGGAACAAGGCAAGGGTGCCCCCTGTCTCCGCTCCTTTTCGCCCTTGCCCTGGAACACCTCCTTAATAAGATGCATCTTAACCCTAATGTTAGAGGGCTGTGGGTGGGGACGACGGAGCACAAGCTCTCAGCATATGCGGATGATGTTATGTTCTATGTGACAGAACCACTAATTTCACTACCCAATATCATGGCTGAGCTAAAGAGATTCCAGTCCATCTCTAACTTTAGGATTATAGCAAGTCTGAGATACTGCCCTTAAATGTCCCCGCCGTATTACGCACCCAATTGCAAGCGTCCTTTCCCTTGGTGTGGCTCCTCACTAAAATATTTAGGAATTCATCTCCCCGCGCTTTACTCACAGTTATACTCATGTAACTACGCACCACTGATCTCATCGCTTCGAGCTGATTTGAAGCGGTGGGACCGTACCTCCATTTCGTGGATGGGTCGAGTCAGCATACTGAAAATGAACGTCTTGCCTAGAGTCCTTTTTTACATGCAAATGGTGCCAGTTGCCCTGCCTAAATCCTTTTTCTCAACCCTTAATAGTATGTTTACGAGGTTTATCTGGCAGGGGAAAAGCCCCCGCCTAGCCCTACGCGTTCTACAGTGCCCCAAGGGGCGAGGGGGGTTGGGAGTTCCCTCCATTAGGAGATATTACGAAGCAATCACATTGCAGAGAATTCTAGACTGGAACCACCACACAGCTACCAAATTCTGGGTCCCTCTTGAGAAGTTCCTGGCTGGACGCAATTTGCCTCATGCCCCATGGCTCTCACGCACCTGCCAAGGCCTCTCTGAGTTTGCGTCTCCCGTCACTGTCTCGAGTTGGTACTGGAACGATGGGATGCACTGAATACCCGGAGGGGGATTTCTCCGCCAGGGTCTCCACTTTCACCCTTAGGTGAGTTCCCCTGGTTTTCTCCAGGGGAGTGCGTCTCTTTCTTTCGCACCTGGGCAAGGGATGGGGAGATGCGTTGCAGGAGGTTTGTCCAAGATCGGGGACTAGTGTCCCTAGAGTTGCTTAGAACTCAATTTGGTAGATTCCCGATGGATGACTGGAGCTTTAGACAATTACACCACTTCATACATAGCCTCCCTCACGCAATCAGACGCCCATCTTCCCTAACCCCCTTTGAGAAAATGCGTAAATTGGAAGGCCCCATCCCCCACTCCATTTCGGTTTTGTATGCGATGCTGCAGGCGTCTGAGCCGGAGGGGAAACCCGCTTACATACGCGAATTGGAAAGGGCTCTGCGGCATGAGTTCACTGCAGCCCAACTAGACCAGATATTCAATCTTACCCATAAGAGCACTGTAGATACAAAGATGCAGGAAAATAGCTTTAAGGTGTTGACCTGGTGGTACAGGGTTCCGATGACTCTGGCAAGAATGTACCCAGCAACCGACAACGTCTGCTGGAGGGGCTGCGGGCAGCGTGGTAGATACCTGCATGTGTGGTGGGAGTGCCGGTGCTGCGGCCCTTCTGGCTAGATGTCAGGGCTCAGATAAAACAAATACTGGACATTCATATGGATGATTCCCCGATGGTGTTTCTTCTGCACGCCCCACCCATTGCTCCTGGCCAATACTGCAAGTCGGTCCTGCCACATCTTTTGAACGCAGCCAGACGCTTGGTGCCAATACACTGGAAATCATTGTGAGTCCCCAATCGGCTGGACTGGATTCGCCTAGTTGACTCTATCATGGCCTCGGAGGAATGGGTGGCAAGATGCAAGGACAGGTACACGAAGTTCCATGGAATCTGGGCCACATGGATCCACTACAAATCCTCTATGGCTGTACCCCCACTGCAGGTGCCTCAGACTAGTTCATGATAACCCTCTGTTTGATAGTCCACTAGCAAGCTTACTTCCCCAAAGGGCTTGGGGGACTGAATGGCTTAACTTCGTCTCTGAAGTTAATATACTGAATACACTCCCTGATATGCGCTGGTAGTTTGAAATTTATAGTTGTTGTTCTGGCTTTGTTTTTGAATACTGTTGGCTTGGCTGTGCATAGGTGGGACGGCCCTTGTTCTGACCCCCCTGTGTGCCCCCAGCTTCCCATCTCCCCATTCCCTACCCCATTTCCTCCCCCCTTCATCCCCCTCCCCCACCATATAGCCACTTACCTGAACCTCAGTGCCCGGCACTAAATTTCAAGTATTGATGGGGTCGGTGAGACCCCCCGACCAAATGGTACTTCATGCACATATCCTGCAGATTTATGCAAGGACTCAATGAGATAGACTTTAAATGTTGCTAATGAACCATATTGGATGGGCCACAGATAGACCTAACAGGTCATTCCGGATGTGCACTGTGCATTGTATAATATCTTGCATGTATGCTGTACTTTTGACAGGTTGGGCTGTCTGGTTTGTATACTTTGTACTTTTTTGGAAAACATATATAAAAAAAAAGAAATGGCCCAGTAAGCAAGTAGTTAAAAAACGTATTTATTGGCATATAGCACGTACCTTAATTTTAAGAGGGAAGTTTCAGAAAAAAATTAAATAAAGAACTTTGAAGCAAAATGAGGGTCAGTGTCCATCAATGCAGCCTCACCAGTGCCCATCAATGCAGCCCGATCAGTGCCCATCAATGCAGCCTCACCATTGCCCATCAATGCAGCCTGATCAGTGCACATCTGCAGCCTCAAAATTGTCCATTAATGCAGCCTGATCAGTGCCCATCAATGTGGCCTCACCATTGCCCATCAATCCAGCCTCACCATTGCCCATCAATGCGGCCTCACCATTGCCCAGCAATGCAGCCTGATCAGTGCCCATCTGCAGCATCACCATTGCCCGTCAATGCAGCCTGATCAGTACCCATCAGCATAGCCTTACCAGTGCATTGAGATTAGAGCCGCCGGATTACACAGAGTGTGGATTTCTTGCTTACTAGGCTGCCACTGTTATGTGAAGCCCCACCTCCTGGACCAGATCCTATGATAGACAGTACATGTCCCGGTATTGGACCAGTGTGCTGGCTATCATAGGAGCCAGTCCAGGAGGCAGGGCGTCATATAACAGTGGCAGCAAGCGAGAGATCCCCACTCTGTGTAATCCGGAGGCGGTCGCTCCCTTTTCCCCTCCGAGGCAGTCCAATGGAAAATATTGGCGTATAACATGCATACATTATTTGCACTCTGTTTTCAGGGGGAAAAACTGTGTGTTATACGCAGATAAATACCAGGCTAAATATAATGTATAAATGTAATTTTCAACGCTTTTAGAAAAAGTCATGGTTTGAAAACAGAGTGAGATAAGATTCTACAATTTAGAAAATAGTCTGGCATTGGCTACATAGGGAATCCAACAATCAGATTCATTTCGTTTACATTAATTATATTTTTTTCATGGTTGGACTATTAAACTGTCCCAGGAATATTATTGTCTCAGTCAGTCATGTTATGTCTAGTACACATGATGAGGAAATCGGACAAAAAATACTGCTTTCGGAGCGATCGTCCAATAATCCGATTGTTAGTACACAGCTTTTGAGAGCCAATCATGACAGTTCATGCTAAATTTTTTGAAAAGGGACAAGCACAAACATTTTTCTTGTATGATAACAGAACAAACAATTTTCATGTAATCAGTGCAGTATTCGTCCATAAAAAAATCAAGTAAGGAACGCAACAGCGCATGCTCAGAAATGAAAGAATACATTGCAATACAATACATCATCACAGGAAGTTGTATTGCATTTTACGAGAATCTTCATATCTCTAGCACCCTCTTTATTTTTTATTTGAGACTAGCATGCAAAAAAGACAAACAATCATTCATCCAATATTTTCATTGTGTGTACCAGGCCTTATAAATAATCACCTTAACTCCTCTATCCGGCTTGTTGTCAGAGCTTCCATCAGATCCCTGAAATGAGGACCCTTCAGATTGTTCCCAGACAGGTTCAGTGTCCTCAGTGTCCGGTTATTTCTTATTCCAGATGCCAGGTGGGGGCAGGAACTGTCTGTCAGCTGATTATAATCCAATCTGTAGAAGAAGAAAAGAATATTACCATAAAAATACATTATTTCTCTGCCAGGAATGAATGTACTGCAACTATTGAATGTCTGTTTATTGGAATCATTTATATTAGACCACTTCATAAAACTCCAGGAAATAGAATTTTATAATAAAAATGTTATAATGGAGTAGACCCCCCAATATTGTCCATGTGTAGAGATGGTGATCTCTCCATACACAGGATGAGCACAGAATACCACTGACATGACTCGTATTGTGCTATAATCTCCTTGTGTATGGAGCATGAATGGTATCATCAGACAGTGTGAGGCGGAATCAGCATTGCTAGTGATGATGGGTGAGCTAATCTGCATGGATTCAATTTACACAGTTATTAAGGTTGAATAAAGATAACAGTCCATCGAGTTCAACCTGTTTGGGTGTGTGTGCGTAAGTATTATGCCCCTACCATTTCCCATATCCCTGAATATTGTGTTTAACCAGTGGAGATCCGCGCTATAGACGAAAGACGTCTACAGCGCGGATCTGAATCTCCGGGACGACGTCTATTGACGTCCGCCCCTTAACACGCCCCCTGCGCGCCTTGAGCTACCTGACAATAGAAATAAGTTGGAATTATTGACACATTTAACTTAGGTACGTCTAATCGAGTGGGTAGTAGTGATCGTTACGACTAAGGCGGAGTGTGACAGACTACTATGGTAAGTACGAGGTATGTGTTCCTCTAATATCGTGTTATGCTCAGTACAGTCACCATAAGACACGAGTAGGACACATACCTCTCTAGTGGTAGAGATGTGTACCTGTTATAACCCCCCAGATGAGGTAATATTGTAAAAATAATATTTTAAGATAAA
>BLSH010267421.1:78202-111632 GCA_018402905.1 Glandirana rugosa
ATTTGGGGGGAGGACGGGTCTGGTTAAAAGTCCAAAGTCGCGACAACGTAAAACTTACTGTTAACGCGCCAGCACGTCGCAACATGGGTTTATTTTAACTACAGGAAAAAAAGGGTGTTTATCTCGAAAGAAAACCACCATAAACTAGTGGAGACGCCAAAAATAAAAAACGCGGTATTTGTTTGTTTCTCGTTGCTAAAACTTTTTTATTGTTATAAAAAATGAAAAACGAGATTATTTATAGGTTTTTATTTTTTATTTTGTTTGTTAATAAGTAGCCAAAACCGTCTAAATATAAGAAGATGCATAAAAACCATTTTTTTTAGCGTGAGCCGTAAATAACTAACCAAACGCGTTTTCAATAGCGCAGATGTTTGATACCCTTAACTAAATACCGCAAAAATAATAATAAAAAAAAAAATGACCATTACCGCCGCTAGACGCTAAAAATAACAGATCGCCGCCATTACCAGTAAAAAAAAAAATAATAATAAAAACGCCATAAATCAATTCCCATAGTTTGTAGACGCGATAACTTTTGCGCAAACCAATCAATAAATGCCGAGTGCGATTTTTTTTACCAAAAATACGTAGAAGAATATAAATCTGCCAAAACCGATGAATAATTGTTTGTTTTATTTTTTATTTTTGGATATTTATTAGAGCAAAAAGTAAAAAATATTGTTATTTTTTCAAAATCGTTGCTCTTTGTTTGTTTATGGCGCAAAAAATAAAAACCGCAGAGGTGATCAAATACCACCAAAAGAAAGCTCTATTTGTGGGAAAAAAAGGACATCAATTTTATTTGGGTACAACGCTGCACGACCGCGCAATTGTCATTCAAAATGCAACAGCGCTGAAACCTGAAAATTGGTCTGGGCAGGAGGGGGGTTTAAGTGCCCAGTAAGGAAGTGGTTAATAAGATGTCCATCTAAGACTTGTTTGAAATTAGCTACATTACCAACTGCAATTACTGATTGTGGAAAGTCCCCTCCTTACCGCTCTAACAGTAAAAAAACCCCTTACACAGTTTAAAGCTGAACCTAATCTCCTCCAACTTAGCTGAGTGGCCACGTTTCTTCATGAGTGACCTGAGACTGAATAGTTTCCTCGTAATGCTGGAATTACCTCTAAGATATTTGTATATCGCTATCATATCCCCTCTTGGGCATCTCTTCTTCAGGGAGAATTTGTTTAATATTTGTAATTGTTCCACATAACTGAGATCCTCCAGGCCTCTTATTAGCTCTGTTGCCCTTATCTGGACTCTTTCCAGTTCTAGTACATCCTTCTTGAAGTTTGGTGACCAGAACAGGACAGCGTACTCAAGATGTGGCTGAACCAAAGTAAAGTTGTAGAATTATAGTTTTATCTCTGGAGTAAATTAGGGTTGCCACCTCATCCCTTTAAACCCGAACACATATTAATTACACAGGTTCTGTGGATTATTAAGATGGTAATTAAATTCACTTAGTGCCTTATCTGTATTAAATTAGCCCCAGAACCTGTATAGTCAATATGTGTTTGGGTTTAAAGGGATGAGGTGGCAACCCTCGAGTAAATACATTTTTTTAAAGCATTCTAATATTCTGCTGGGCTTGCTAGCTGCAACTTGGCATTGTATGCTATTCCTGAGTCTGTTATCTATAGCAGTGGTTCTCAACCCTGTCCTCAAGTACCTCCAACAGGCCATGTTTTCAGGTTTTCCTTTATCTTGCACGGGTGCTTTAAATCAGAGTCAATGGCTTGGTATTTTGGACAGCTGATTTCTGTAAGGGAAATTCCCAAAACCTGGCCTGTTGGGGGTACTTGAGGACAGGGTTGAGAACCACTGATCATATAGGACCCCCAGATCTTTCTCCATCCTTGATTCCCCCAGAGGTTCCCCCCTAGCGTGTAACCTGCATTCATATTTTTAGCCTCCAAGTGCATTACTTTACATTTCCCTACATTGATTCTCATTTGCCATGTGTTTACCCACTCTTCCTGTAATGCCATCCATCTTCTTCTGAGCTCTGTAGTTCCTCTGTAACAGCCTGATGATTTTGCAGAAAAGTCGTTAATCTCCAGTGATCTTCTGTTGGTAAGACCACTGGCTGCTATTCCTCCTGTATCCCCAGCCAGCAGTCTTGTCACTTCCCACCAGTAGTTCTCTAAAGCAAGCAGGGACTTGTACTTCTGTCCCTGCTTGCTGTAGTGGGCAAAGGGGGTCTCATAGACCCCGGTCTGTGCCGCCCATGGAGGTGGTTTAATCTCCCTGCCAGCACCACCCCCAATTTGCCCCTGCCAGCGTTAACATACATCAGCCGGATGACAACGGAGATCCCCAGCTGTGACAGATCTTGTATGTGAAACACTGACCACTTTAACGTCCCGCCTCTTGGACCGGCATGCGGGACGTTACGGTGATCGGTGTCACAGCCGGGGATCTCCGCTCTGTCATCCGGCTGATGTCTGTTAACGATCTTGGTTGCACATATGGGTACAGATGAGACCACACTGGTGGGCACAGGTGAGACTGCACTGGTGGGCACAGATGAGACCGCACTGATGGGCACAGATGAGACCGCATTTATGGGCACAGATGAGACCACACTGGTGAGCACAGATGAGACCGCACTGGTGGGCACAGATGAGACCACACTTATGGGCACAGATGAGACTGCGCTGGTGGCACAGATGAGACTGCACCGATGGACACAGATGAGGTGGCACTGCTGGGCACAGATAGGTGGTACTGCTGGGCAAAGATGAGACTGCACTTATGAGCACTGGTGGGCACAGATAGGCTGCAATGGTGGGCACCGATGAGACAGCACTGGTGGCCACAGGTGAGACCGCACTGGTGGGCACAGGTGAGACTGCACTGATGGGCACAGATGAGACCGCAATGGTGGGCACAGATGAGACTGGACTGGTGGGCACAGATGAGACCGCACTGGTGGGGACAGGTGAGACTGCACTGATGGGCACAGATGAGACCACAATGGTGGGCACAGATGAGACTGCACTGGTGGGCACAGATGAGACCGCACTGATAGGCACAGATGAGACCGCACTTATGGGCACAGATGAGACCACACAGGTGGGCACAGATAAGACTGCACTGATGGTCACAGATGAGGTGGCACTGCTGGGCAAGGGATAGGTGGCACTGGTGGGCACAGATCAGACAACACTTATGGGCACTGGTGGGCAAAGATAGGCTGCACTGGTGGGCACAGAAGAAACCACACTGGTGGGCACAGATGAGGCCACACTATTGGACACAGATAGCCGGCACTGGTGGGCACAGAGGAGACCACACTTATGGGCACTGGTGGGCACAGATGAGGCTGCACTGGTGGGCACAGATAGGCGGCACAGGTGGGCACAGATGAGGCCACAGTTATAAGCACTGGTGGGCACAGATGAGTTCGCACTGGTGGGCACAGATAAGCGGCACTGGTGGGCACAGATAAGACTGCACTTATGGGCACAGATGAGACTGCACTGGTGGGCATAGATGAGACTTCACTGATGGGCACAGATGAGGCGGCACTGCTGGGCACAGATAGGCGGCATTGGTGGGCACAGATGAGACTGCACTGGTGGCCACAGATGAGACCACACTGGTGGGCACAGATGAGATCACACTGGTGGCCACAGATGAGACCACACTGGTGGGCACAGATGAGATTGCACTGGTGGACACAGATGAGACCACACTGGTGGGCACAGAGTAGACCATATTTATGGGCACTGATGAGACCGCACTGGTGGGCACAGATAAGACTGCACTGATGGGGACAGATGAGAATGCACTGGTGGGCACAGGTGAGACCGCACGGGTGGGCACAGATGAGACTGCACTGATGTGCACTGGTTGGAACAGATAGGCTGCACTGGTGGGGACAGATGAGACCGCACTGGTGGGCACAGGTGAGGCCACACTAGTGGGCACAGATAGGCGGCACTGGTGGGCACAGATAGGCGACACTGGTGGGCAGATGAGACCACAGTTATAGGCACTGGTGGGCACAGATGAGGTCACACTGGTGGGCAAAGATAAGCGGCACTGGTGGGCATAGATGAGACTGCACTAATGGGCAAAGCTGAGACCGCACTGGTGGGCACAAATGAGACCGCACTGGTGGGCACAGATGAGACCGCACTTATGGGCCAAGAGGAGACCGCACTGGTGGGCACAGATGAGACAGAAATGATGAGCACAGATGAGACTGCACTTATGAGCACTAGTGGGCACAGATAGGCTGCACTGATGGGCACAGATGAGACCACACTGGTGAGCACAGATGAAACCGCACTGGTGGGCACAGATGAGAACGCACTGGTGGCCACAGATGAGACCACACTGGTGGGCACACATGAGATTGCACTGGTGGGTACAGGTGAGACTGCACTGTTGGGCACAGATGAGATTGCACTGATGGGCACAGATGAAACCACACTGGTGTACACAGATGAGACCACACTGGTGGGCACAGATGAGACCACACTGGTGGGCACAGATGAGACCGTGCTTACAGGCACAGATGAAACCACACTGGTGGGTACAGATAAGACTACACTGATGGGCACAGATGAGTTGGCACTGCTTGGCAAGGGAAAGGCGACACTGGGGGGCATAGATGAGACCACACTTCTGGGCACTGGTGGGCACAGATGAGGATGCGCTGGTGGGCACAGATAGGTGGCACTGGTGAGCAGACAAAACTGCAGTTATAGGCACTGGTGGGCATAGATGAGGTCACACTGGTGGACACAGATAAGCGGCACTGGTGGGCACAGATAAGACTGCACTTGTGGGTACAGATGAAACCGCATTGAAGGACATAGATGAGACAGCACTGATGGGCACACATGAGGCGGCACTGCTGGGCACAGATAGGCGGCACTGGTGGACACAGGTGAGTCTGCACTGATGGGCACAGATGAGACTGCACTGGTGGACACAGATGAGACCACACTGGTGGGCACAGAGGAGACCGCACTTATGGGCACTGATGGGCACAGATGAGAATGCACTTGTGAGCACAGATAAGACTGCACTGATGGGCAAAGGTGAGGCAGCACTGGTGGGCACAGATGAGACCCCACTTATGGGCACTGGTGGGCACAGATAGGCTGCAATGATGGGCACAGATGAGACCACACTGGTGGGCACTGATAGGCATCACTAGTGGGCACAGATGAGGCTGCACTGGTGGGCACAGATGAGGCCGCACTGGTGGGCACAGATAGGCAACACTGGTGGGCACAGATGAGACCACAGTTATAGGCACTGGTGGGCATGGATGATGTTGCACTGGTGGGCACAAATAAATGGCACTGGTGGGCATAGATGAGACTGCACTGATGGGCACAGATCAGGTGGCACTGGTGGGCACAGATATGAAGCACTGGTGGGCACAGATGAGACTGCACTTATGAGCACTGGTGGGCACAGATAGCCTGCACTGGTGGGCACAGATGAGACTGCACTGATGGCCACAGATGAGATCACACTGGTGGGCACAGATGAGACTGCACTTATGAGAACTGGTGGGCACAGATAGGCTGCAATGGTGGGCACCAATGAAACATCACTGGTGGCCACAGATGAGACCACACTGGTGGGCACAGATGATACTGCACTGGTGGGCACAGGTGAGACTGCACTGATGGGCACAGATGAGACCACACTGGTGGGCACAGATATGACTGCACTGGTGGGCACCGATGAGAATACACTGGTGGCCAAAGATTAGATCAAACCGTTGGGCATGGATGAGACCGCACTGGTGGCCACCAATGAGACCACACTGGTGGGCACAGATGAGACCGCACTGGTGGGAACAGGTGAGACCGCACTGGTGGGTACAGATTAGACTGCACTGATGGGCACAGATGAGTACACATTGGTGGACACGGATGAGACCGCACTGATGGGCACAGATGAGACCGCACTTATGGGCACTGCGGGGCACAGATGAGACCACACAGGTGGGCACAGATAAGACTGCCAAGATGGGCACAGGTGAGGCGGCACTGCTGGGCAAGGGATAGGTGGCACTGGTGGGCACAGATGAGACCACACTGGTGGGCACAAATGAGGCCAAACTAGTGGGCACAGATAGTCAGCACTGGTGGGCACAGATGAGACCACACTTATTGGCACTGGTGGGCACAGATGAGGCTGCACTGGTGGGAACAGATCGGTGGCACTGGTGGGCACAGATGAGGCCACAGTTATAGGCAATGGTGGGCACAGATGAGTTGCACTGGTTGGCACAGATAAGGGGCACTGGTTGGCACAGATAAGACTGCACTTATGGGCACAGATGAGACCACACTGGTGGGCATAGATGAGACTGCACTGATAGGCACAGATGAGGCGGCACTGCTGGGCACAGATAGGCGGCACTGGTGGGCACATTTGAGACTGCACTGGTGGCCACAGTTGAGGCCACACTGGTGGGCACAGATGGGACCGCACTGGTGGGAACAGATGAGACCGCACTGGTGGGAACAGGTGAGACCGCACTGGTGGGAACAGGTGAGACTGCACTGGTGGGCACAGATGATAGTGCACTGATGCGCACAGATGAGATTGCACTGGTGGACACAGATGAGATCGCACGGGTGGGCACAGAGGAGACCGCACTTATGGGCACTGATGAGACCGCACTGGTGGGCACAGATAAGACTGCATTGATGCGCACAGATGAGGCGGCACTGCTGGGCACAGATGAGGTGGCACTGGTGGGCACAGGTGTGACCATACTTATGGGCACTGGGGGGAACAGATAGGCTGCACTGGTGGGCACAGATGAGACCGTACTGGTGGACACAGATAAGGCCATACTAGTGGGCACAGATAGGCGGCACTGGTGGGCACAGATAAGCAGCACTGTTGGGCATAGATGAGCCTGCACTGATGAACACAGATGAGACTGCACTAATGGGCACAGCTGAGACCGCACTGGTGGGCACAAATGAGACAGCACTGGTGGGCACAGATGAGACCGCACTTATGTGCACAGAGGAGACCGCACTGGTGGGCACAGATGAGACTGCACTGATGGACACAGATGAGGTGGCACTGCTGGGCACAGATAGGAGGCACTGGTGGGCACAGATGAGACTGCACTTATGAGCACTAGTGAGCACAGATAGGCTGCACTGATGGGCACAGATGAGTCCGCACTGATGGCCACAGATGAGGCCACACTGGTGGGCACAGATGGGACCGCACTGGTGGGCACAGGTGGGACTGCACTGATGGACACAGATGAGACCGCACTGGTGGGCACAGATAAGACTGCACTGGTGGGCACAGATGAGAACGTACTGGTGGCTACAGATGAGACCAAAATGGTGGCCACAGATGAGACTGCACTGGTGGCCACAGATGAGACCACACTGGTGGCCACAGATGAGACCACACTGGTGGGCACAGGTGAGACCGCATTGGTGGGCGCAGATGAGACCGCATTGGTGGGCACAGATGAGACCACGCTAGTGGACACAGATGAGATCGCGCTTAAAGGCACAGATGAAACCACACTGGTGGGCACAGATAAGACTACACTGATGGGCACAGATGAGGTGGCACTGCTGGGCAAGGAATAGGCGGCACTGGTGGGCATAGATGAGACCATACTTATGGGCACTGGTGGGCACAGATAAGGCTGCACTGGTGGGCGCACTGCTGGGCACAGATGAGACCGCAGTTATAGGCACTGGTGGGCACAGATGAGGTCGCACTGGTGGGCACAGATTAGCAGCACTGGTCGGCACAGATGAGACTGCACTTGTGGGTACAGATGAGACCGCATTGAAGGGCATAGATGAGACTGCACTGATGGGCACACATGAGGCGGCACTGCTGGGCACAGATAGGCAGCACTGGTGGGTACAGATGAGACTGCACTTATGAGCACTGGTGGGCACAGATAGCATGCACTGGTGGGCACAGATGAGACTGCACTGGCGGGCACAGATGAGACCACACTGGTAGGCACAGATGAGACTGCACTGGTGGGCATAGGTAAGACCACACTGGTGGGCACAGATGATACTGAACTGGTGGGCACAGGTGAGACTGCACTGATGGGCACAGGTGAGACTGCACTGGTGGGCTCAGATGAGACTGCACTGGTGGACACAGATGAGACTGCACTGGTGGGCACAGAGGAGACTGCACTTATGGACACTGATGGGCACAGATGGAAATGCACTGGTGAGCACAGATAAGACTGCACTTATGGGCAAACGATGAGGCGGCACTAGTGGGCACAGATGAGACCCCACTTATGGACACTGGTGGGCACAGATAGGTTGCAATGGTGGGCATAGATGAGGCCGCACTGGTGGGCACAGATAGGTGTCACTGGTGGGCACTGATGAGGATGCACTGGTGGGCACACATGAGGCTACACTGGTGGGCACAGATAGGCGGCACTGCTGGGCACAGATGAGACCACAGTTATGGGCACTGGTGGGCAGAGATGAGACCGCACTTATGGGCACAGATGAGGCTGCACTGGTGGGCACAGATGAGGCCACACTGGTGGGCACCGATAGGTGGCACAGGTAGGTACAGATGAGACCGCAGTTATAGGCACTGGTGGGCACAGATGAAGTCTCTATGGTGGGCACAGATAAGCGGCACTAGTAGGCACAGATGAGACCACACTTATGGACACTGGTGGGCACAGATGAGGCTGTACTGGTGGGCACATATGAGGCCGCGCTGGTGGGCCCAGATGAGGCCGCACTGGTGAGCACAGATAGGCGGCACTGGTTTGCACAGATGAGACTGCACTTATGGGCACTTGTGGGCACCAATAGGGTTGCACTGGTGGGCACAGATAGGCAGCACTGGTGGGTATAGATGAGACTGCACTTATGGGCACTGGTGGGCACAGATAGGCTGCACTGGTGAGCAAAGATGAGGCTGCAATGGTGGGCACAGATGAGACCGCACTTATGGGCACAGATGAGGCTGCACTGTTGGGCACAGATAGACGGCACTGGTGGGTACAGATGAGACCACACTTATGGGCACTGGTGAGCACATATATGCTAATCTGGTGGGCACAGATAGGTGACACTGGTGGGCACAGATAGGAGGCACTAGTGGGCACAGATGTGACTGCACCTACGGGCACTGGTGGGCACATATAGACATCACACTGGTGGGCACAGATGAGACTGCACTGATGGGTACAGATGAGACTGCACTGGTGGACACAAAGGAGACCGCACTTATGGGCACTGATGAGCACAGATGAGACCGCAGTGGTGGGCACATATAAGACTGCACTGATGGGCACAGATTAGGTGGCACTGCTAGGCACAGATGAGGTGGCACTGGTGGGCACAGATGAGACCACACTTATGGGCACAGATAGGCTGCACTGGTGGGCACAGATGAGGCCGCACTAGTGGGCACAGATGAGGCCGCACTGCTGGGCACAGATAGTCGGCACTGCTGGGCACAGATGAGACCACACTTATTGGCACTGGTGGGCACAGATGAGGCTGCACTGGTGGGCACAGATCGGTGGCACTGGTGGGCACAGATAAGGCAACAGTTATAGGCACTGGTGGGCACAGATGAGTTCGCACTGGTGGGCACAGATAAGCGGCACTGGTGGGCACAGATGAGACTGCACTTGTGGGTACAGATGAGACCACACTTATGGACACTGGTGGGCACAGATGAGGCTGTACTGGTGGGCACATATGAGGCCGCACTGGTGAACACAGATAGGCGGCACTGGTTTGCACAGATGAGACTGCACTTATGGGCACTTGTGGGCACCAATAGGGTTGCACTGGTGGGCACAGATAGGCAGCACTGGTGGGTATAGAGGAGACTGCACTTATGGGCACTTGTGGGCAGAGATAGGCTGCACTGGTGAGCAAAGATGAGGCTGCGATGGTGGGCACAGATGAGACCGCACTGGTGGGCACAGATAAGCGGCACTGGTGGGCACAGATAAGACTGCACTTAAGGGCACAGATGAGACTGCAATGGTGGGCATAGATGAGACTGCACTGATGGGCACAGATGAGGTGGCACTGCTGGGCACAGATAGGCGGCACTGGTGGGCACATTTGAGACTGCACTGGTGGCCACAGATGAGACCACACTGGTGGGCACAGATTAGACCGCACTGGTGGGAACAGGTGAGACCGCACTGGTGGGCACAGATGAGACTGCAATGATGGGCACAGATAAGACTGCACTGGTGGACACAGATGAGACCGCACTAATGGGCACAGATGAGACCGCACTGGTGGGCACAGATAAGACTGCACTGATCAGCACAGATGAGGCGTCACTGCTGGGCATAGATGAGGCGGCACTGGAGGGCACAGATGAGACCACACTTTTGGGCACAGATAGGCTGCACTGGTGGGCACAGATGAGATTGCACTGGTGGGCACAGATGAGGACGCACTATTGGGCACAGATAGGCGGCACTGGTGGGCATAGATGAGACCGCACTTATGGGCACAGATGAGGCTGCACTGGTGGGCAGAGATAGAAGACACTGGTGGGCACAGATAAGACCACACTTATGGGCACTGGTGGGCACAGATGAGGTTGCACTGGTGGGCACAGATAGGCAGCACTGGTGGGCACAGATGAAACCGTACTTATGGGCACGGGTGGGCACAGATAGGCTGCACTGCTGAACACAGTTGAGGCCACACTGGTGGGCACAGGTAGGTGGCACAGATGAGACCGCACTTATGGGCACAGGTGGGCACAGATAGGCTGAACTGGCGGGCACAGATGAGACAGCACGGATGGGCACAGGCTGCACTGGTAAGCACAGATGAGACCACACTGATGAGCACAGGCAGGTGGCACTTATGGGCACAGATAGGCAGCACTGATGAACACAGATGAGACTGTACTGATATGCTGCACTGATGGTCACTGAGGCCACCCTTATGGGCACTGATAAGACTGCGCTGATATGCTGCACTGATGAGGCTACACTTATGGGCACTAATGAGACCACACTTATGGGCACTGATGAGCACAGATGAGACCGCACTGGTGGGCACAGATGAGACCACACTTATGGGCACAGATAGGCTGCACTGGTGGGCACAGATAAGGCCGCACTAGTGGGCACAGATGAGGCCACACTAATGGGCACAAATAGGTGGTACTGATGAGGCTGCACTGGTGGGCACAGATTAGATTGCACTGGTGGGCACAAATAAGCAGCACTGGTAGGCATAGATGAGACTGCACTGATGGGCACAGATGAAGTGGCACTGGTAGGCACAGATAGGCAGCACTGGTGGGCACAGATAGCCTGCACTGGTGGGCACAGATGAGACTGCACTGGTGGCCACAGATGAGACCACACTGGTTGGCACAGATGAGACTGCACTGGTAGGCACAGATGAGACCACACTGGTGGGCACAGATGAGACTGCACTGATGGGCACAGATGAGACTGCACTGGTGGACACAGATGAGACTGCAGTAGTGGGCACAGATGAGACCCCACTGGTGGGCACAGATAAGATTGCACTGATGGGCACAGATGAGGTGGCACTGATGGGCATAGGAGGGAGACGGGAGGCAGCACTGGTGGGCACAGATGAGACCACACTTTTGTGCACAGATAAGCTGCACTGGTGGGCACAGGGGAGATTGCACTGGTGGGCACAGATGAGGCCGCACTAGTGGGCACAGATAGGCGGCACCAGTGGGCATAGGTGAGACTGCACTTATGGGCACAGATGAGGCTGCACTGGTGGGCACAGATAGAAGACACTGGTGGGCACAGATAAGACCACACTTATGGGCACTGGTGCGCATAGATGAGGCGGCACTAGTGGGCACAGATGAGACCACACTTTTGGGCACAGATAGGCTGCACTGGTAGGCACAGATGAGGCCGCACTAGTGGCCACAGATAGGCAGCACTGGTGGGCATAGATGAGACCGCACTTATGGGCACAGATGAGGCTGCACTGGTGGGCACAGATAGAAGACACTGGTGAGCACAGATAAGACTGCACTTATGAGCACTGGTGGGCACAGATGAGGCTGCAATGGTGGGCACAGATAGGCAGCACTGGTGGGCACAGATGAAACCGTACTTATGGGCACGGGTGGGCACAGATAGGCTGAACTGGTGGGCACAGATGAGACAGCACGGATGGGCACAGGCTGAACTGGTGAACACAGATGAGGCCACACTGGTGGGCACAGGTAGGTGGCACAGATGAGACCGCACTTATGGGCACAGGTAGGCACAGATAGGCTGAACTGGTGGGCACAGATGAGACAGCACAGATGGGCACAGGCTGAACTGGTGAGCACAGATGAGACCACACTGATGGGCACAGGTAGGTGGCACTTATGGGCACAGATAGGCAGCACTGATGGACACAGATGAGACTGCACTGATGGGCACTGAGGCCGCACTTATGGGCACTGATAAGACTTCGCTGGTATGCTGCCCTGATGAGGCTACACTTATGGGCACTAATGAGGCTGAACTTATGGGCACTGATAAGCAGTGGACACCGTCCACTGCTTTACTGACACTGTCCACTGCTAAATATCTGTAGAAGGGGTTTCTACCAGCCCTGCAAAGTTACATTTTTTACGTCTTATTTTCAGTCTGATGTGTATTATACATGATGGTACTTATCACAAAGACCAGTACTGTGGTGATTTTGAAGTTTATTGAGATTTCATTAGAGGGTCCCACCATTATTGTGTTATTAATATGTTGTGGCTGGAGGGGCAGAGCACAAACATGCTTTGCATTCATAAGGCTCTAACCTGCCTATCCTGCTGTGTGCCACTGAATAGTATGGCTGGCTGGCTGCGGAATGAGGGCGTGTGATTTATGATGAAGTGGACTTGTTCCCATTTAACATGTACAGGCCCACCCACATTCACTGCAATTCCCAAAGATTCTTGGGAAATGTAGTAACATTTCCTGTAAAGAGAGAGGAGAGGATATGATGTCACGGATGTCAGGATATGAATTACAGAGCTGACTTCCTGAAAATTCAATTAGACTTTTCTCTTTAATGGTGAGGAATTTCACAAATGTAATAACTGTTTAGTGTTTGGTGTGTGTGTGTGTGTGTGTGGGGGGGGGGGGGGGTACTAATAGGGGATTTTTAGCCAATCCCAGAGTTCTGCTTTAAATAGCCAGAAGGCACTGGCTGTGGGCTGAACTGACGAGCAGGAAATGATCACCAGGTGAGCCACTGTGAAACGATGAGTGCTGGCATTTAACCAACAGCTGAGCAACCTGAGCACTGAGAAGTGAGAGCTGAGAGCATAGCTTTGACAGTACTCCCTCCTCAATGGCCTCTTCCCTTTGGAGGGCCACCAGGTTTGAGGGGAAAACATCTATGGAAAGCACAGAGGAGGACCGGGGCTTGTAGATCTGAGGATGAGACCCAAGAGCGTTCCTCAGGACGTACCCTTTCTAATGAACCAGGTACTGTATGTGCCCACAGAACCTATGGGAGTCAATAATTGATGGTATATCATACTCCTCATGCTTTTCAACCTGCACCGGGCAAGGACGTGGTACCAATGTGGGGAAGCGGGTGAACACCAAAGGTTTTAATAAGGAGACATGAAAAACATTTGAAATACACATGTTAGAAGGAAGGTCTAATGCGTAAGCCACTGGGTTGATCCTACGGAGAATATGGAAAGGCCCAATAAACTGTGGTGTCAGTTTCAGTGAGGGAACACGGAGTTGGAGGTTACGAGATGACAGCCAGACCCTCTCTCCAACCTGGTAGGAAGGCGTCTGTGATCAGCATGGAGTCTGTACCTATCACTGGCACATCGCAAGGACTCTTGGACCTGCACCCAAGTAGAATGAAGATCATGGAGATGCTCCTCTAATGCAGGAATTCTTTGAGGAACAAATGAGTCAGGCAAAATCATACCTCCCAACTTTGTGAGATGAGAATGAGGGACATCTATTAGCAAAAGGATGTAGGCATAGGACACACCCCCTATCACAACCCCTTAAAGGAGAGTTATAAAAAAAAAGGGTTAGTTAAATCCATAAGTGCTTTTTTACCACTATTATCCCTTTATAGTGGCTTTTGGAATTTACAAATGCAGAAATTTAGAAATTGGACGAAAGTTTTAGCACTGCAAAACACTTTTGGAAAGATAAATAGTGCATTTAAAATAAAACTATTTAGTTTGGACCAAAATGAGGGACAAATAAGGAAATGAGGAGAAATGAGGGACGGAGGGACATTATTCCAAATCAGGGACAGTTGGGAGTTATGGGCAACATGGATGGTTGGAAACCATAATTCACCAAAAACAGAGACAATCGGGAAGTGGTTTTGACAGCACTATTGTGAGCAAACTCAAGGTAGAAAGTATGACCAGTTGTTATGGTGGTCAGAAACATAGCAACGTTGAAACTGCTCCAAGGCTTGATTGGCTCATTCTGCGGCCCCATTGGACTGAGCGTGAATTCTTAACTGTGAACAAAAGGCTCGCCAAAACCTGGAGACAAACTGGCTACCCTTTTTAGAGATGATAACCTTGGGTAGACCATATAACCGAAAAATCTCCCGAGCAAAAATGGATGCCAGTTCTGTGAATATGGGCAACTTCTTTAGTGGAAAACAATGTGACTTTCAAGAACCGGTCAATCACAACAAGAATAACTGTGTTGCCCTGGGAGTTGGGTAACTCCACAATAAAATCCATAGACAGGTGAGTCCAAGGCCTCTCTACATTGGGTATGGGTTGTAGGAGGCCCACTGGAAGGTGTCGTGGTGTCTTACTCTGTGCACACATGGAACAAGTGGCTACAAAGTGGGTTACATCATTTTGGAGACTAGTCCACCAGAATTGTTGAGAAATTGCCCAACTAAGTTTATTGTCCCCTGGGTGACCAGCTGCTTTGGGAGAATGGTAATTCTGGAGCAAAGCAGTGCGGATATTCTCTGGGGCAAAGCAGCGGTCACCAGGTTTCTCTGGAGCAGAATAGATCTGAGCGGCAAGAATTCTGTCACCCAAAGGTGAAGTGAGACTGGTACATACAGTAGCCAAAATGCAATCGGGAAGCATCACAGGAACAGGCACCGACTCAATCTTGGAAGTGGAGAAAAACTGTTCTGACAATGCGTCAGCCCTTACATGCTTAGTACTGAGTAAGAATGAGACTATGTAATTGAAGCTTAACAGATAAAGAGCCCATCGCGCCCTTCTAGGAGATAAGTGTTTTGCCTCAGACAAGAATTTGAGATTCTTATGGTCAGTCAAAATGAGGACCAGCACAAGTGGTACCTTCGAGGAGATGCCTCCATTCTTTAAGAGCTAAAATGATAGCTAACAATTCTCTGTCCCCAATCTCGTAATTGCAGTCTGCAGGAGACAATTTCTTAGAAAAGTAGCCAAAAGGATACATAGCACTCTCAGAGGTAGGACGTTAAGACAGAAGGGTGCCTACTCCAGTCTCAGGTGCATCAACCTCAAGAATGAAGGGTTCCCAACGAGACATGGAGGGAAACCCAACTTAAAATCCTCCACAGAGCATATATCCCCTTTCTACATGACAAGTCAAACCAACAGGCCTTCACATGCCCTCACTGCGGACATCAGAGACCCACCTTAACCCACCGCTTCTGGGACTGCTCCTACATCTCAACTTTTTGGGACCAAGTCATTGCCTATGTCAAAAAAGTCAACCTCCTTCTCCTCCCAAAAGATCCGCTGCTACTGATCTTTGGCCACTGGGACAAAGAGCTGATAAATTGGTCCTCCTCACCTGACCCCCTAACCAAGGAATGGTCCTTGACCTGCCTTCTGGTGGCAAGACGAGACATACTACAAACCTGGACATCACATACCAGCCCCTCAATCCCCCAAGTGGAAGGGGAACTCATCGCTCTCCTCTTCAAGGACAAATTCAACACCAACTTCGACCACCCACGCTCAGCAAAAACTTTTCTTAGTAAATGGGGCCCCTTCCTATCAGCCACTCTCCCCTCGGAGAGCTTCAAATGTCTAGGAGAGCCCTTCCTGTACTTTGGTGGCCACGAGCCCCCCTTCCTACAGGATGACATTCCTTGACCTCCAACAGATACCTTTCACAGCAATGCTGCAGTTCCGAACTTTGGCCTCCACCTATAGTTGGCATCCGGAAAATGCGGTTCACCCTGGCGGAAAATTCCTGTTCCATGCTCATGTTGCCAAGGTTCAAGGCAAACTCATCGATATACAACCCGGTGGTAGATACCTCCCCCCCCCCTTTTTACCCCCTGTTTGGACTAGAACAAACGTGTCTTACTGGTGTGCCACTTTATCTTTCATACTAATTGTACCCTATTTACTGTTACCGCCATCATGGTGCATGTCTTCATATGGTTATATCCACAATCTGTATGTTAACTTGCATACTACATACCGTGTAAAAATCCTCTGTGTAAACAAGGCGCTTCCCGCCAGACTTTGTATTGTTTGTATCTGGTACTATTTCTCAATAAAATCTATTGAAAAAAAAAAAAAAAAAGAATGAAGGGTAACATAGGATAAGGATATGCCAGCACAGGAGCTGAAAGAGAGGCAGCCTTGAGAGACTCAAAGGCTTTAAAAGAATCCAGAGACCAATTCTGTGGGTTACCATCCTTTCTGGTCATATCAGCTAGGGGTTTGACCAGAGAAGAGAAGTTCCGAATACATTTCCGATAATAATTGGCAAAGCCAAGAAAACGTAATGGGTCAAGGCCACTGTAGAACTGCAAATAAATTCTCTGGGGACATCAAAAAACAGGTAGTAGAAATGTCATAAGACAGAAATGTAACCTGTTCACGATGGAACTCACACTTTTTCAACTTACAATACAGGTTATCTCTCAGCCTGTAGCACATGGGATACATCTGTGTGGTGGCTCGGTAGGGATTTAGAATATATGAGAATATTGTTGAGATAAACCACCAGACAGTGCTACAACATATCTTGGAGGACATCATTGATGAATTCCTAAAAACTGCAGGAGGGTTGCAAAGACCAAACAGCATTACAAGGTATTTGTAATGTCCTGTCCTGGTATTAAACGCAGTTTTCCATTTGTCGCCCTCCTTGATCCTCACGAGATTGTATGTCCCCTCAGATCGAGCTTCGTGAAAACCGTTGCTGCCTTGAGAAGCTCAAATAATTCTGTAATCAACAGAATCGGATAAGCGTTCTTAATCGTGATGCGATTGAGACCCCTATAATCGATACAAGATCTCAGTTCACCACTCTTCATTTTCACAAAGTAGAAGCCAGCACCAGCAGGAGACGAGGAATTCAATGCTGTAATCAGCAACAGTTCTCCTACTCTGATGGACATCAAATACCTTTTTAAAATAAGCCACAAACTCAGGTTAACTCAGCACAATGGGTTTTTGCGTCTCCCCTAGAGGGTTTGCCCAGGCCAAGGCTCTCTCAGAAAGCAAATAAATAATTAAGCCTACTTTGCTTCTATCCATCGGGAATGCCTGGGACAGCATCTCAAAGTATATCCCAACCTGGTTGAGAAACCCTTTGCATTGAACTGGATTGCCCCCAAATCGCTGGGGAAGCTGAGCGGAAGCAGACATACCTCTTACAGAGGTAATATTTGAGGCAGTTTCCTGGACAGAGACTGGAGCAGCAGCAGGGACGGGCTGCAACACAAGTTGTACTGGAAAAGCCCCAGTGGGAGGATCAAGGTGAGCAGTGCGAACCAGGAGCGTCTGTAACGCTATGGCAAACTGATCCATGCGGTGGTCCTACTTATTCAACCTGAAAAAAAATATTACCACTAGGTGGATTGCCTGCATCTTATGAATTCATGGCCTTTGCCTATTATCAGGAACCATGAATTAGATGGACACAGAAAATGCAGTAAAAATCACACCTTTTAATAAAATGGTAAAAATGGTACAAATAGTAAATGTAGTCAAAACACAGCCAGGGTACGGTAGGCAAAACGGGTAGTCAGAACAAGGCAGTAAATCAGGAAGCCAGAGATCAGCGTAGTCGGAGGCAGCAGACAGGATCAGGAACCAGAAGGGACATCAGCCAGGCAAGTCTTCAACAGGAACACAGCAGAGAGTCTCCAGATATGTTTGACCAAGGCGAGGGTACGGAAGGAATGAACCTGGCAGTTTAAATAGCCAGAAGGGGCTGGCTGTAGGCTGGACTGATAAGCAGGAAATGATCACCTGCTGAGCCACTGTGGAATATTGAGTGCTGGCAATTAACTGACAGCTGAGCAGGGAGAAGGGAGAGCTGAGAGCCCAGCCCTAAAGCTCTTATACAGATTACAGCTCACTCATAGAATGTTAGGTCTGCATACATCCATGCAGGTTACTAGGGATGGGCCAAACAACTCCCTGTTCGGTTCTCACCAGACCTTCCAAACTTTGGAACCGAATAACGAACCCCATTGAAGTCTATGGGCCAGAATTGGAAAAATCAAAAGTGCCGATTTTGAAGGCTTATATGCAAGTAATTGGGCATACAATGGTTATGGAGTCTGGGTACTGGCCTGAGGGACATGCATCAAAGAAAAAAGTTTGTAAAAAAATTAATTTATAAATGAGCAGTGATTTATTGATGCTTAAAGTGAAAGCATAAAAATGAAAAATTCCTTTCAATATAGTGTCTGGGGGTCCTCTTAGTCTACCTGTAAAGTGGTGCAAGCTTTCTTTATTTTGTAAGCAACGGCTTGGGGAGCCAGTCTGTATGATGAAGCCACAATGTTGTGCACTGGAAACAAGATTAGAGATTTTTTGCATAAACTCTGCTGTCTCTTCCACAGACTTTGGATAGAAGTAACAGGTGCGGAAAAATTGGGCTTTGGGTGTCAGTGGCGCCTTCACACCATAACCCTATAGAAGTACTCTTGATTAAAGCAAGAATTAACCTTGCTGTCAAAAATTGAAATTATATGCACCTGTCAAACAGATGCAGAAAAATTGGTCTTTGGGTGTCGGTGGCACCTACACATCGTAACCCTATAGAGTGGTGGTTAGCAACCTGTAGATTGCGATCTACCAGTAGATGCTGGACAGGTTACTGGTAGATCTTAGTCTGGGTTTGCTGACCCACCATCCCAAAGCATCAGAGTGCAATGGAGAGGGACTACTTGTAAAGTTGGAGCTGTAGTAGGGAGCATGAGCTGATGCCTCCTCTGTAGTGCTGGCTCCTGTTCCATGCAGAGTGATACCAACTGCGCTTCCCCTCTTATCCCAGCTAGCGGTCTCCAGTGTGGTGCCAGCAGCAGGAAAGAAGGGATCTTGAGGTCAATGTGAAGCAATACACTGAGCATAATAGTATATGGCTGCTTTCACACTAATGTGCTGCGGTTTACCCACATAGTGGGTGCACTGCAGCGTACCTTCAGATTTCCTGTGGGGTTGCTGCGCTTAGCCATGGATGTCTATTATATCCTGCTGTTTAACCACCCTCCCAACTTTACATGTGAACAAGCCTTAAGGATGCCGCTGCAGAATGCAACTAAGGCCTCATTCACAACTGCTACAGGCACTGCTGCTCCTCTGAAAAGCGATCTGAGTGTGTGTTGACAGGTGGTGAGGAGGCGATATGTTGCCCCCTCATCACTTGATTTAAACTTATGATTGTTGTGCAATGAACGCGATTGTGACATGGTTGTACGGTAATTAGAGGTTTAAATCAGCTGTGAGGAGGTGGCACTGGGCAATACTGTGCCCGGTGATCTTTGACTTCTCCTGTGTTGTCCAGGTAGATCTCAACCTCTTTAAGGTTGCCTTGCCCTGCTATAGAGGTACTCTTGATGAAAGCAAGAATTGGCCTTGCTGTCAAAAATTGAAATGATATGCACCTGTCAAACAGGTGCAGAAAAATTGGTCTTTGGGTGTTAATTGTGCCCATGAAACCTAAAAAAAATGTCTTCCATGTGAAATCAACACCCACAACACTAGACAGCCTAGAAGTCCTGCAGCGATTCCACATCCCAAAAATAATTAATCAGTGACATCGGCATCAGGGGTTTCATTGCTGCTGGTAATCCAGGACTGATTAATTTTGATAAAAGTCAGACGGTCCACAGAGTCTGTGGACAGAAGCGTTCTATAATCAGTAACAAAACCTCCAGCAGCACTGAATGCCTGTTCAGAAAGCATGCTGGATGCAGGGCAGCCTAGCAGCTCAATTGCATACTGGGAAAGTTCTGGCCAGTGGTCTATTCTTATGACCCAGTAAGCCAGTGGATCATCGACTGGAAAGCTCTCCATCTCTGTTTTCTTCCCAAGATAATCGTCCACCATGCAGACGCTGCCGATGGGATGTGGAAGCTGACAGCCCTGGGTGGCGAGGGCTGAAATACATCACTTAGGTGGCCCCCTTCTCCACCGCTCCTCTCTTTTTCCCAAATGTTTTTTATTAAATTTTTCAGAATAACATAGAAATAAGTACAGGGTTGGCAGTTCTGTCACTCTATTGACATTTTAGAAAATATGCAGTACATATTCATTAGACAAAAGCAGTATAATTGAACCGTGAAAACATTAATGCGGGAATCTATAACTTGTGATAGTTTGATTGTGGGTGGAGGTATGGGACCTCTCTCCCCCCAGACGCCCCAGTGGGAACATACCGTGTCTAGGTGGAGGAGAACCCACACGCCCGGACCCATCTCTCTCAGATGCTCCTAGGGTGATTGAAGGGAGAGGAGTGAGGGGTTGCCCACAGGAAGCTCATGTGTATGTAAGTGGTATGTCTTATTCAGATTATATTCTTTTCCATTTCTAGCCATGGTGACCATTTTTTGTTGTATTTAGACAGGTTGTATACGGATAGTGCATACATTCGTTCATATGAACTATGTAGACTAATTGTGGTAGTAATTTCTGTAAGGGAGGGTAGTTCTGCTGTTTTCCATCCTCTTGTTAATGCTAGTTTGGCTGCCATAAGGATATGGGTTGTGACTAGTCTGACCTCATAAGGGATTATGTCCATGCCAATGTGCAGTAGTGCCAGTTCTGGAGTGGGAGTTATTGGAGTATTGGTGACTTGTTGTATTAGCCTGAATACATCTTCCCAAAACTTAGTGAGCTTACTACATTTCCACATAATGTGTAGAAGATTACCTTCACTTCCGCATTTTCTACAGCATGTTGGGTCAGCGCTGGGAGAGTATTTGGAAATTTGTGTTGGAGTTATGTACCATCTGAGGTTCATTTTCAAGTTGAGTCCCCAGAGGTTTGTGGCTCTAGATGCCCCATAGGTGGTTTTAATGGCTGATGTCCATTGTAGAGGGGTAAATGTCTTGCCTAACTCTTTTTCCCACCTCAGGAAGGGTTTAAGCTTCGAGAAGGAGTTTTTACTTCCCAAAAGGCCATAGAATAGTGATATTCCTCTCTCACTACCGGTTGGGTTGGTCAGGTATTTTGTTATATCCTTATGAAATACTAAGCGAAGGTGGGGGTTTCTTATCAGACAGTATGACAGCCAGATATAATTATTCTTTTTTGGGTAAGTCGTATGATCGGGTGAGTGTTGTGAATGGTTTAATCGAGTCTTGCACATAAAGGTCTGAGATGTGGGTAATTCCTTTTAGCTTCCAGGCCTGCACAGGAAAATCTGGAATCAGAAGAGAGATCACTGTAAAGGGCACGGGTAGTGCTATAGGATAATCGCCTTTGGCAATTTTTTTCTTGCATAGATTGAAGGTTTCAACCGATGCACACATGGGGGGGGTGTTGTGATTTGTTGGTTCTGAGGTGTGGTTTGCTAAATAGCCATGCCACTAGATCCTGGCCTGGGATTTGGAGAGCTTCCATATCCCGCCAAGGGCTGGTCGTTGCAGTTATGAACCAGGATTGGATTTGGGCCATAATGACTGTGTGGTAGTAGTCTTTTATGATTGGAAATCCTGCACCGCCTGTTATTCTACTTTTAGATAGGTTTGTTGTTGAGCATCTAGCTCTGGATTTTTGCCAGATATATTTACCTATAATTGCCTGTATTTTGGTAAAGGAAGAAGTTGGGGCTGGTATGGGTAAAGATCTAAAAATGTATAATATTTGGGGGAGCACCAGCATTTTAAATGCCGAGAGTCTGCCAAACCATGAGATATACGGTTTGAGGATGTTGTTGAGGTCTGCCGGGAGTCTATGGAGGAGCGGTACGTAGTTTTCTTGGAAGAGGGAGGACATGTTATTTGTTAGATTAATTCCTAAATATGGGATGGATCTCACCGCCCAGGTGTATGGGAATTGTTTTTCTAGAGTTTCTTGTTGATTTTTGGACATCCCCATGGGCAGAATAACTGATTTGGTAGCGTTGACCTTATAGTAAGATACATTGCTAAAAGAGTCTAGTATTTTCACTACCGAAGCCAGGGAAGTATCAGGCTGGGTAAGACTGAGGATTACATCGTCCGCAAAGAGATTTATTCTGTGGTCTTGGTGTCCCAATGGGACTCCAGATATGTTTGGGGTTGTTCTTATTTTTTCAGCCAGTGGTTCCATTACCAAATTGAAGATGAGTGGAGATAAGGGACACCCTTGCCTCGTTCCATTTGAAATTTTGAAGGGAGTGGATAACATAGATGAGCAGAGGACTTGGGCTGAGGGGTTAGAGTATAATGCAAGAATTGCTGATAGGATGTGACCTTGGAAACCAAATTTTTGTAAAGTTGCCTTTAGATATCCCCAGTGTACTCTGTCAAATGCCTTCTCTGCATCTAATGACAGAAGCAGAGAAGGCATTCTCGTTATGATATTGATCATTCTGCGTGTTGCGTCCGAGGACTGGCGGCCTTTGGTAAAGCCCGATTGATCAGGGCGGATTAGGTCGGGTAGTAGATTGAGTAGTCTGGTGGCTATAGTTTTCGCGAATAGTTTTGTATCGTGATTGAGAAGGGATATTGGGCGGAAATTTTGCGGGATGTTAGGATCCTTCCCTGGCTTCGGCAAAGTGATTATTGTTGCTTTCAACATTTCATCTGGAAGTGAGGCTGAGGAGGCAGCAGAATTGAACAACTGGGTCAAGTGTCCAGCCACAAGATGTTTGTATTGTTTGTAGTACTCCCCTACAAACCCATCTGGGCTGGGCGCTTTATTATTTGGAAGAGATTCAATAGCTCGTTCTGTTTCGGAAGTGGTGAAAGGTGCGTTTAGGCTGGTTAGTTGGTCGTTGGACAAGCGTGGACGTTTAATGGTACTTACTGATGGTTGGGGAGTCCCTTGGTCATTTTTTAAGTTGTACAAGTTGTAATAGAATGCGCTAAATACATTCGCTATTTCTTGAGGGTCAGTGATTTTGTGTTTCGTTAGGGGGTGAATCAGGTATGGAATGTGGGTTTTAGGTTGGCGGCCTCTAATTTGTGATGCTAGGAGTTTTCCTGGCTTGTTGCCATGAATATAGAAATTAATTTTGAATTTCTTCTGTGCTTTTTCGTAATCCTCGATTAGGAGGGATCTTAGTTGCGTTCTTAAGTGTAAAATTTTGGTTTTACTTGTTTCGGATGGGGATTGAATGTTTTCGAGGTCACATTTTTGGATTTCTGCCAATATTTCCTCAACCTGCTGCCTCCTTTGCCTTTTATATCTGGATCCCTGTTGTATACAAAGACCTCGAATGACAGCTTTGTGTGCAGCCCATACTACATGGGGGTCTGGCACAGAGTCTGCGTTAGTAGCAAAAAAGTGTTTGAGTTCATCAGCTATATTGGATCTTAGTGGTTCCATCTGAAGTAGTCGTGTATTCATCCTACATATGAAAGGGGTCTTGGTCTTTGGGTGATCTTCTATCGTTACCGTGATGGGAGAGTGATCGGACCATGATGCCGAGATAATGGTTGACGCAGAAACCTTTTGAAGGGTCCACTGGTCTAGCAGGAAGAAGTCGATGCGGGAGTACGTGTTATGCCTGGGTGATAGGAAGGTAAAGTCTTTATAATTGGCATGTTGGCAGCGCCAGACATTGTGTAGTTGCGCTTTGTAGATCCAGGGGTTGAGGGCAGCCTTTCCTCTGGTGGAGGTGGACGTGGAATCGAGATGGGTGTCTGGGGGTATGTTGAAGTCCCCACACCATATTGACGCTCCTTTCTGCACTTTGAGGACTTTCCGGTGAAGCTTACGAATAAATCGCAATTGGTGTGTGTTGGGTGCATAAAGGGAAACGATGGTGTAGTCCGCTTGGTTTATGCTTCCTATCACTATTAGGTAGCGACCTTCTGGGTCTTGGATATGTGTTTGAAGTTGAAAGTTCAGTGAGTTCTTTATTGCAATTAGAATGCCTTTTTTTCTTCTGTGGCGCGTTAGCTGTGAATATAGTGCTGTAATTTTTGTTGGTGCAGGTAGGTGGGTTGCTGGCTTGAAAATGGGTCTCTTGCGCGCAAATGATGTCACATTGTGTGTCTTCTGCTAACTTCCATAAAGATTTCCTTTTGGCAGGATGGTTCAGGCCGTTTGTATTGATTGATACTATCTTGAAGACCATTTAGATGGGAGTGTTGTAGTTCCGGGGGTGTGAGAGATCTGAGCTTGGAGTTGATCGATGACTTTGATGGATCGGTCGGTTTAGGCACGTAAATGCAAAAGGGAGGGGTTTCAGGTAATGTGTTCCAAGAGTATCGTAGAGAGTTGTAACTGCTTAAGACTTGCCTTAGATAACTGGATAGTGTAGCTTCCTAACGGCTTGAGCTACTGGTTCTGGCTGGTAGCCAAGAGTTAAGAAATGAAGGAATAAGAAAAAAAAAGAAAAAAAGAAACTGAAACAAAAGGGTATTCCTTTGTGGTAGGCGCAAAAAGTTTGCACGGCCGTATAGCTCAAACTTACTAGTGGCCCGCCTGCTGTTCAAATTTCCAGTAGGTAGGAGTTGTTGTCAGCGTGGATTGTTGCTTTTTTGACGGAGGGAGTTCGGCCTTCCTGAACTATCGCAGCTGTGCTCCATCGGAATGTTGTCTGCTTGTTCCGGGATTATGCCCCACTCTCGGAGCAGATACAGACCGCCTTGCTCAGATGTGACTATGTGTCTCCTTTCTTTATAGGTAATGGATATTTTGGATGGTGCAATCCATTGGTATTGTATGCTGTTGTTACGTAAGGACTTTGTGATGTTATTTAGCTGTCTGCGCCTGCTAAGAGTGTGTTGAGACAGGTCAGCAAAGATTTGAAGGCGGTTGTATGGGTCCGGTAGGTTTCCTAGGGATCGAGTTTTTTGCATAACTTGTTCCTTGATGTGGAAGAAATGGATCCATAGAATCACATCCCTGGGAACCGAGTCAGGGAGGAATTTAGGTTTTGGCAGCCTGTGAATGCGGTCTATGACCAATTCGATGTTTTTAATATCAGGTAGAAGTAGTTTGATCAGCCCTCGGGCATAGGCGTTCAAGTCAGACGGTTGCACTGTTTCAGGGACACCCCGAATTTTAACGTTATTACGTCTTGATCTATCTTCAATATCAGCAATTTTGTCTCTCATCCAGGTGATCTCGTCAGATTGATCAGATTGGGTATCAATGATATCATTTATGGTGTTAGTTATGGCCCCCATGTTGGATTCCATTTGGGAGACCTTATTGTCAATGACATCCATGCAGTGGCTAAATTTTTGTATCATAGATAGCATGTCGCTTTGTATAGAGCTTCTGAGTGACATTAACATATCTTTTAAGGTAGAGTCCATAACTGGCTGACCTGTTGTGGGAAACGAAGTGATAGCATCTGGAACGATTGGTTGTACCGAAAGTTCTTTTGTTTGCAGCGAAGGTTCGTTCGGTTGCGGCGAAGGAGCGTTCTGCTGCGGTAGGAGGTCGTGTGTGGAATCTGTTCGTTGGCCTACCTCAGCCATCGCGGACCTTTGCCTTGGCAGGGCTTCCGGAGGTCGGCGTGCCCGCTGGTGAGGAGGTCTGGTCTGGCATGACAGGAAGTGAGGCAGATCTTTGTGGCCCTTCTCGGCGGGTCGCTAGTATGGTTACGGCGGCTCCTTGAGGGTCGGCGCCATCTTGGTCTCTCCTCGCTGTCGGCTGATACATGAAAGCCGTCAGTTTGTTGGGCATTCTATGTTCCTTCCTCTTCATGGCCATAGTTCCCTTTGTGCCTGGGAGTATATGGGTCGTTTTGGTCGCTTTTCTGTGGCTCTGGAAGGCTGGCAGACGCTTGTTATAGCGGGTCATAGAGGGAGCTCTTTTACTCAGCGGCCATCTAGGTCGCTCGCCGGCCACGCCCCCCCTCTACCGCTCCTCTCTTGACCTACAGAAGCCTCAAAACTATGTTTTCCATGACACTGTAACCTACCAGAGTCAGGAAAAACGTTTGATAAAATCATCTTTAAGATGTCCTCAAGAGATTTCATCTCCTGCACTCTCTGTGGAGACAGGATGAGTTCTGAGACTTTTCCCTTATAACGGTGGTCAAGGAAGGTTGCCAACCAATAGTGATCCTTTTCCTTTATACTACATATTCTTGGGTCCTTTTGCAGGCTTTGAAGCATGAGGGAGCCCATGCACCGCAAATTGGCTGAGCCATGAGAAGCAGACTCCTCTGGGTCACTCAGGATAACAGTATCTGGAACTTCCTCCTCCCAGCCACATACTACTCCCAAGGTTCCTGGGGATGGAAAGCCATTGCTTACTATTTGACGTATATCTTCCTCTGCTTCAATGCTTCCGAAACTGCCAGAATCTTCCTCCTCCTCTCTCTCCTCTTGTGTGTTCTGTGGCATAGGAACGATGGTGTCTGCATAAAGTGGGCCTTGAGAGGAAAGAAAGTCCTCCTCTTCCTCCTGCTTCTCTGCCTCAAGTGCCCTGTCCATAATGCCAGAGTCTGTTCCAACCAAAACACAACAGGGATTGTGTCACTGATGCATGCATTGTTATGGCTCATCATCCTTGTGGCCTCCTCACATGGTGACAGTACAGTGCATGCATCCTTTATGAGCAGCCATTGGCATGGGGAAATGAAGCGGAGCTGGCCTGAGCCTGTCGTTGTGCCATACTCACACAGATACTCGTTGATGGCCCTCTGCTGCATGTACAGCCACTGCAGCATTGCCAAAGTCGAGTTCCACCTGGTGGGCATGTCACAAATCAGGCAGTTTATGGGCAGGTGGAATTCCAGCTGAATTTCAGCTGACTGAGCATTGGCTGTGTATGACCGCCTGAAATGGCTACAGACTCTTCTGGCCTGCTTTAGCAGATCTTCCAACCCAGGTTACCTATGTAGGAAATGCCGCACCACCAAATTGAGGACATGTGCCATGCATGGCACATGTGTTATCTTTCTGTCTAAGGGTGGATAGGAGGTTTGTGCCATTATCGCACACCACCATTCCTGGCTCCAGCTGGCATGGGGTGAACCACCTCTGGGCCTGTCCTTGCAGAGCTGCAAGAATCTCTGCTCCAGTGTGGTTCCTGTCCCCTAGACACACCAGCTTAAGCACTGCATGCCTGACTCATTATATAGCCCTTTGAACTAGAGGTGCACTGAAATTTCGGCCGAAAAAGGTGTATGTCGTATCGGCTCAAAGAAAAAAAGCTTGATATTGAAATGGGGCGGAGTCTGCCCTTGGTGCCGCCCATTGCAGGAGTGTCATCCTGGCACACCCAGTCCTCCACTCCCATCTCCTCCTCTCCGCAATTTCTGTGTGTCATGGAGCTGAATTGCAGTAGCCGCAGTAGCAATGTCCCGCCTCCTGTTATAGACGGCACACTGATCCAATGGTGGGACATTGAATCAGTTTGACGTGATCACAGGAGGTGGGACATTGTTGCTGCAGCCCGGGCAATTAAAATCCACTCTGCGACACACGGAGACCTCTGCTCTGATCAGGGACACTGGTAAGGCTGCAGGGCAGACTTTTGGATCCGGGAGAAAGACTGCCGTTCTTTGCACTTTGGATGCACGCCAGCTGTGTGCACTGCTGCAGTGATTCGGACATTAATGGGAATGGAGGTGACTGCACAGGAGCATTGGCAGAGTCAGTTTCCCTTTTTGTCGGACACTTTGTATATTAACCGCTATGGAGACACCAACCTATGTTGACCAGCTGGAGACCTGAGGAGAGTGGTAAAGTACTGAGCATATTGCTGAGATTTAATCCATCTCCAGTCAAGCTGAGATAGACTGTTCCTTCTCCTACCCAGTCTTGGTGGAGGTATACCCCCCCCCCATCATCCAGCAGTATAAATCACACTGGAGATAGACACATACATGCACCTGCAGCTAGCCACCTGAGCACATCATCAGCATCCCTGCATTGAGGATTTGTATTTCATTCCAAGCTCCCAGTTTTTCCAACACCTGGGGTTGTCCATTTATCACTGCTGCCGCACTTCTTGGTTGGGCAACACAGGATCTATGGACTACAGTCCATTATTCCCACTGACCTGGGAACTTGTTGAACATTTTGCACCCTTGCAGGACTATTGCTGTTCATAGTCGGCCACCCCCTCATCCACCCCCCTGCTCAAGCCTCCAGGGGGCTGACACATGGATACACCACTTTAGGATTAATCATTAATAGTATAGAAATGGCGGCTGCCGTACTGGTGACCCATGTGCCAGTATTCACTTGGCGTCCAGATGTGTTTGTTTTATGTTGCTTTTTGTTTTTGTTGTTTGTTTTGTGTGCTGAAATGGTTTTGCTAGCATGCATACCATGCGATCCCACTGATGATATAGGTATATCATACCTCGGTGTCTGCACACTGAGGTAGGGACCTTTATTTTAGATGCCACATATATATTTTTTGATATTTAATACATTTTGAATTCTTGGATTATAGCAGTCCGCACTCTTCTGTCACTTCTATAGCCTTCCTTTCTGTTTCCCTCCTGGGGGGATATATTTCTTACATGCTGGGCACAGGCAGACTGCATCCACAGGCACTGGTGAGGCTGCTGGGCACAGGTAGGCTGCATCCACAGGCACTGGTAAGGCTGCTGGGCACAGGCAGGCTGCATATGATGGGCACTGGTGAGGGTGGGCACAGGTAGGCTGCACAAGATGGGTACAGGTAGGCTGCATATAACAGGCATAGGTAGGCTGCATATGACAGGCACTGGTGAAACTGCATTGATCTCTTGTATCATGTCTGCTAGAGGTGCATCGAATGGAAATGTTGCTAATACTATTATATATAAAAATATAAATATTTTTTAAAACTGTCATTATCGGTTTGGTTTTTTAGGTTTCGGCTAAGTACATTTTCGGTTTCGGCACCAAAATTTCCATTTGGTGCACCCCTACTTTGAACGCTTAGGGGGTACATGAGGTTCATAGGACAATTCAGCAGAGGAGGGTATTGAGGAGGAGGGGTAAAGCTGAAATTTGTCGGCTATAGTCTACAGCTGGTGGTGTGCTGCTGGCAGATGTGCTGCTAGGAACTGGGATACCTTGTGTGGCTATACCATCATCCCTGCCAGTGGAGGCTGCTGAGAGGTCATGAGGTATAGCAGGGGCAGACTGAGGTGAGTAAGGAGGAGGAGGAGGTACAGATTTGTGCCCTTTTGTGTGGTTTTTAGGTGCTCTTGCCAAAGGGCTGAGTGGTGGGAGGTTAAATGACTTGTCAAGCATGTGGTACCCAAATGGCTGGTGTCTTTGCCACGTTTGATGTACTTGAGACAAAGTTTGCAAATAGCAACAGTGCGATCTCCTGCAGATGTACTAAAACAGGCCCAGACAGCTGAGCTGTGCGAAGTGGGCCGGTAGATAACAGCTCCACAATGTGATGGAATAGGGTGGCTGCTCTCTACTCTTTCATGATGGCTGCCTCGTTGGGGTTGTGCCTCACCCTCACGTTCCTCCTCTGCTCTATTTGGCACCCAAGTTGCACCAGTGACCTCATCATCATCTCCTCCATCCTCATTACCACTGGAGACAACTTGGCAATACACTAGGGGAACATGAATGACAATTTGTGCACCAGTGTTCTTCCCTCTCTGTGGGCTCATCTTCCTGCCTTCCTCAACCTCAGAACCAGTGGCGGCTGGTGAAGTTTTAGGATGGGGGGGGCGCCAGGCCTCGCCCTTCCTTTTTGACCCCTCCTACGTCTAATAAACCCCCCCTTAAAGAATCCACCCACTCCGTCCCCTGTATTCCACATATTGTGTCAGAAGTATACAGCTCAGCATCACAGGACACCAGGGGCATTACTAGGGGGTGGCTATTGGGGCTACAGCCCCAAGTCTGGGGCCTATAGCCCCGAGTCTCTTACCGGGTGGGTGCAGTTCTGCAATTTGCAGGTATGTCTCAGTCCGGAATGCAGGAGGCAGCGGCAGACTGAGCCATGGTAGCACAGGCTCCGGCTTGGCCCTCGCCTCCACCTGATGTATATGGAGGCTCTCTGGGTACCCTGATGTATGGGGAGGAACTCTGGGGACCCTGATATATGGGGAGGTTCTCTGGGGACCCTGATGTATAGGGGGGTTCTTAGGGGACCCTGATGTAAGGTGGGGCTCTCTGTGGACCCTGATGTAAGGAAGAGGCTCTCTGTGGACCCTGTTGTAAGGAAGGGGCTCTCTGGGGACTCTGATGTAAAGAAGGGGCTCTCTGGAGACCCTGATGTAAGGAAGGGGCTCTCTGGGGACCCTGTTGTAAGGAAGGAACTCTCTGGGGACACTGATGTAAGGGGGATACGCACTCAGAAATGTAACAATGTTTTTATATATATATATATATATATATATATATATATATATATATATACATACATACACACACACGCAAACATGTATATTATATACATGTGTATGCCCGCTCAAGCATATGGCTCTACTTTGCTGCTATGGGCTCTAGCCCCAGATCTTTTGTAGACCTAGCAACGCTCCTGACTGTAGGGATGGTAGACTGTTTCAAGTACCAAGGAATAAGAGATTTTGCAGCTTTTAATAGATGGGGGTGATGGAATGCCTATGCAATGAAATGAAATAAAACAACCCAAGGGTCATTAGAAATAGAAGAACCTTGTATTACATTAATCCAATGTAAGATAGAGGTCCAAAAATGGATAAATTAGCGGGCAGATATGAGCTTGAATGGCAACAGCCCCACAGCCTCTCCAGCAGTGTTCAGAAGTATCCAGAAACACTTTGTGAAGTTTTGCTGGTGTGTGATGCCATCTTGTTAAAATCTTGTAGTTAACCTGTGCAATCCTAGAGGAGATGGAGTAGGCACTGTATTTGCCAGTTGGAGAACAGTAGAGCGTTGGTCATCAGATAGAGGGCATTGTAAGTCTCATTCCCAACCCATTAGGAAAGTAGGACAAGAGGAGAATTCAAATGCCATTAAAGCTTTATAAAATAGAGATATGGTTTTCTGCGGAGGCCGTGTGGTCACCAGTATGCTTTTCACTGGAGTAAGGTCTGCGAGGGTGCGCAGAGGTTGAGGAGTATATCTCCACTGATCCATAACTGAAATGTTGCGAGACTTGAGTAGAGAGTATAAGGGTATCACCCCTCGTTGCGAAAGAACATGGTGAAGTAGAGCAGGTGTGTAAGGAATCAAATTGCGACATTGAGGATCCATTTTTCCCTGGTGGATAGTAGGAGTGGTCGATCAGAAGCATCAAGGGAGAGTTGTATGACCAACTATAAGACTCGTGAAGGGAGTGCCAAATCGTGAAGGTGGACAATGCCAGGAGAGATGTATTTTCAGATAAACAGCGAAACCACTTAGGAATCCAAAGTTGTGGGAACAACTCTGAACCAGTGAGGTCATATTCCAGCTGCACCCATAATTTGGACTCGTGTTGGTGCTTTCAATCAAACAATCTATTCAGAATTATCGCCAAGTGATATTTTTTAATCGAAGTGGCAAAAACTTCCGGTTTCGATGCTTGGAACGCACGCCGTTCGCTTCCACTGTTGAAGGCGGAATGTGCTGGTGCTGGCATACAGCACTTTTTAATGTGAGTAGCCATTCATTTGATGTTACGCACACAACGTTTTAAATAAATAGAGTTGCGCTATGAAGATGTTTCTTTATTTTTCCTGAGAACCAATGCTTGAATATAGTCTGGAGGGAATCATTGGAATATTTGCACACACAGAGCCATCCAGTGCTGTTTAGTGAAGGCGAATCTGTCCAGCTTGTGGTTTAAGGCTAAACGCGAGTTTATCTGATGTATCTGGTGAGTGTTTAGAGTGCACACACGTGTGATGGTGGAGCACCCCAGCATGCAGGAAGATAAGCCTTAGTGAGGACACCCCTTTTTTCACTTGGTGGATGGGCAGCCTATACTTCCCTCGCTATTGAAGATTTTTTCTCTGAAGTTCTACTATTGGACTGTGTTGTTGGCTCCCACTAAAGGGTGGTTTTTCTTTGTACACTTACTTGTTGCAATTTATGGAATTTACATGCTTTGTATGAATTTGTATGCACTATTTGTTATGCACTTTATGTACGCACTGAACGTTTTATGAAGATATCTTTAAAGAGTAACTAAGTTTGATTGACAGCAGTGGGAGCCAATGTACTCGGGATCAGTTAGATCTGTCGTGCCCCTGGCAGCCCAGCCCCCATACAGTTAGAACACCCCTAGGGAACACAGTTAACCCCTTCATTGCCCCCTGCAAGTTAACCCCTTCCCTGCCAGTGACATTTATACAGTAATCAGTGTTTTTTTTTAGATTTGGTTGCTGTATAAATGTCATTGGTTCCAAAAAAGTGTCAAAAATGTCCGCCATGTCCTCCGCAATATCACAGTCCCGCTACAAATCGCAGATTGCCACCATTACTAGCTAAAAAAAAATTGTAAAAAACGCCATAAATTAATTCTCATGGTTTGTAAATGCAGCAATGTTTGCGCAAACCAATCAATACATGCTGATTGTGATTTTTTTTTACCACAAATATGTAGAAGAATGCATATCGGCCAAAACTGATGAATAAAATTGTTTTTTTGTATTTTTTTTTTGGATATGTATTATAGCAAAAAGTAAAAAATATTGTTATTTTTTCAAAATTTTCACTTTTTTTGTTTATAGCGGTGACCCTTTTAACCACTTCAGCCCCGGAAGGATTTCCAGCTTTAGGACCGGAGCCCTTTTTGCGATTCGGCGCTGCGTCGCTTTAACTGACAATTGCGCGGTCGTGCGGCGTTGTGCGGCGTGCTGGCGCGTTAACAGTCAATTTCGCTGCGTCGCGGCTTAGCGTTTTTCCCGAGGCCAGGATTTCGACCTTTAGGAAGGCCCCGACTTCACCAATTTTCCCAGTGGCGATATTTGTTTTTTTCACTTTTAAAACTTTTTTATTGTTATAAAAAATGAAAAACGATATTATGTATAGGTTTTTTTTTTATGTTTTTTTGTTAAAATAAGTAGTCAAAACCGGCTATACGTAAGAAGATGTATAAACACCATTTTTTTTTAGTGTTAGTCGTACATAACTAACCAAACGCGTTTGTAACGACGTAAATGTTTGGTACTCTTAATTA
>BLSH010267421.1:111694-139042 GCA_018402905.1 Glandirana rugosa
GGGGCGGACATGTCGGAATGTTTTGACACTTTTTTGGAACCATTGGCATTTATACAGCGATCAGTGCTATAAAAATGCACTGATTACTGTGTAAATGCCATTGGCAGTGAAGGGGTTAACCTGCAGGGGGCGCGCTAAGGGTTAACTATGTTCCCTGGGCGTGTTCTAACTGTAAGGGGGACTGCCTATCTGGGGAAGGAAAGCGATCACAGCCTTCACGTAAATGAAGGCTGTGATCACATCCCTTCCCCCTCACACAGAGCGGAGGTCCGTGTTTACATACACGGACCTCCGCTCATTCGCTCCGGGGGGGGCATCGCGGGTGGCCGGCGGCAATCGAAGCCGCCGCACCCGCTCCCTGGCCCCCCCTGGACACAGTGAGCGCGCGGGCGCGCCTCCGGCGGCGCGCGCGCGCTCACTATACACGTTCCCGCAGCCGCCGTCGTATGACGGCGATTTGCGGGAACGTGCCACTTTGTCGCCGTCAGATGCCGATCGGCGGTCGGCAAGTGGTTAATTACACACCTTATTTTAGTCCCAGTAATGTAACTCTTGGCCTCTGTGCTTCTCTATCAATTGGAGACAGATCATGTCTGGTGGGGGGGGGAGGGGGTAGCAGGGGCTGAACATAATTTCCTGAAAACATCACAGCACCCTGCTTCATTACTCCTCTCAAGGGCCCTCAGCCCTGATGCAAGCCATTGGCTGGCTCTTGGAAGAAGTTATGCAAGCATCAAAATGCCTTGATAGATGGACTTCAGTCTAGAGGAGTGGATGTTCCTAGAGTAGAGTATATTTTCATGCAAATGTTATGTATAGCCTCCATGACTGAAAAAAAAGTGAAATCCAAATAATGAAAGATGAGGGTCAGGGACGGTCAGGCTGGAGAGGAAAAGGCTAGATGATATTGGACATCCTCCAACCAGAAAATACTGCAGCTTCTAATGCATTTAGTGAGAAGCCCACTGTGTGCAGATGAAGCAATTTCAGTCCAGGAGAAGAGCCTATACAACTGTGCAAGACTGAAAGGAAGGCAAAAGATTTCAGATTTAATAGAATTTTCCTTGACTCCAATGCATTCTCATTAGATTTTGATGAAACAAATGTAGCACACCCCCTAAGGAGCCACAGATAGAAAGGGATTCCCCAGCCTACGCAGCCAGGCACACCACATTTTCACAGCACACTTGAGGCAAGGAACAGTCCAGTGCTTTGTTTTGTACTTGTATTAGGGAGTTTAAAGTGATTGCAAAGTCTCAGTTTTTTATACTTATACTTACCTAGCCTGTGCACAGAGCAGTCTGGATTCTCCTCTTCTTGGGTCCCTGGCTGGAGCTCCTGGCCCCTCCCTCTTGCCGAGTGCCCCCACAGCAATCAGCCTGCTATGGGGGCACCCGAGCCGAGCTGCAGCTCCATGTGTCCATTCAGGCACGGAGCTGTGGCTTGGCCCTGCCCCCTCTCTCTCCTGATTGGCTAACTAAGTTTGATTGACAGCAGTGGGAGCCAATTGCACCAATGCTGTGTCTCAGCCAATCAGGAGGGGAGTCCCGGATGGCCGGGGCACTCGTGAACATCCCTGAATAGAGAGGGTGCTCAGGTAAGTATTAAGGGGGCTGGGAGGGGGCTGCTGCACACAGAAGGCTTTTTATCCTAATGCATAAAAATGCATTAAGATTGTAAGCTCTAACGAGCAGGGCCCTCTGATTCCTCCTGTATTTAAGTGTATTGTATTTGTGCTGTCTACCCTCAAGTTGTAAAACGCTGCGTAAATTGTTGGCGCTATATAAATCCTGTATAATAATAATAATAATTACGATAAGAAACTTCGAACTTTACGACCATTTTAACTTGGATAGGGAGAACTATAATATGGGATGCTCACTTGACTTTAGTAGAAATTTCAGGGACAACTTCTGTACAGCTATGTACACTGCTCAGCTTCCTCCAGCACAACACTTGTTTGAAGCACTACAATACCCAGGACCAGCTGGCACTGTTAAACTGATAGCAAATGCCCTTTACGGGCAGGGACCATGGGCCCCTTGTTTGTGTAGCAAAGTCCTAGTGCCCAGCTGTTCTTCTGTTGCTTCTGATCCCAGCACCACCTCTTCAGGCACTGCCAGCCCACCTGGCTGCAGCTGCCCCTTTCTCCAGCCCTCTTGGCCATACTTACTCTGAATTTATCTCAGACTGCTCTCACCCTGTCCTTTCAGGCTGCTTCTCAGTCTTCCCCGACTGTAACACTCACCAGCCCACCTAGCTGTCTTCCTCCCTGGAGATTTGCCTGGCAGTGTTCTCCTCCTGCTCCTGTGCCTCCAGTCAGGACTAGGGGTGTTGAATATAATCGCAGCATTGACGCATCGCGATTTGAACGTTCACGATGCTGCACCAATGCTGCGAGCCGGTATAATTGATGTCACATGACGTCATCCGTCCCTCCGTGCGGTGCTCTGCCTCCCCCAGGAGAAACACAGAGGCAGAGCCTGCATGGTGGATAGAGCCCCCTCCCCTTCACTGAAGCAGAAAGTCAGCTGATGAGCTGACATCCAGTACAGTGCAGTGCAGGGGGAGGAGCTGGAGGAGACCCCACATCAGGAGAGGCTTCACTGGAGGCACGGAAGGGGGAAAACACACTGAGCAGCATGGAGGAGGGGGAATCGACTGACACTGAGAGCAGGTGAGTGCCAGTGTCACTGATCCCATTCCTCCACTACCATCATCCCTCTGCCTGATCCCAGCCACCCATCTGCCTGATCCCAGCCACCCCTCTGCCTGATCCCAGCCACCCCTCTGCCTGATCCCAGCCACCCCTCTGCCTGATCCCAGCCACCCCTCTGCCTGATCCCAGCACCCCTCTGCCTCTGATCTCACCATCCCTCTGCTAGATCCCAGCACCCCTCTGCCTGATCCCAGCACCCCTCTGCCTCTGATCTCACCATCCCTCTGCTTGATCCCAGCACCCCTCTGCCTGATTCCAGCACCCCTCTGCCTCCGATCCCCCCATCCCTCTGCCTGATCCCAGCACCCCTCTGCCTCTGATCCCACCATCCCTCTGCCTGATCCCAGCACCCCTCTGCCTCTGATCCCACCATCCCTCTGCCTGATCCCAGCACCCCTCTGCTTCTGATCTTAGCACCCCCTCTGCCTCTGATCCCAGCACCCCTCAGCCTGATCCCAGCCACCCCTCTAACACTGATCCCACCACCCCTCTGACACTGATCCCACTACCCCTCTGCCACTGGCCCCAGCCATCCCTCTGTCACTGGCCCCATCCATTCCTCTGCCACTGGCCCCATCCATTCCTCTGCCACTGACCCCATCCATCACTCTGCCATGGGCCCCATTTAACCCTCTACCACTGGCCACATCCATCCCACTGCCACTGGCCCCATCCACCCCTTGGTCACTGGCCTCATCCATTCCTCTGCCACTGGCCTCATCCATCCCTCTGCCACTGGCCCCAGACATCCCTCTGCCACTGGCCCCAGACACCCCTCTGCCACTGGCCCCAGACATCCCTCTGCCCCTGGCCCCAGTCATCCCTCTGAAACTGGTCCCACCATGCCCCTGATCCCAGCCATCCAGCTGTCCCTGATTCCAGCCATGCCTCTGCCACTGGAGAAAATTTTTGTTTTTGTGACTGCTTGAATTTTTGTATAAAAAGTTTTTAACCATGCGCACTTGCGCAGCAATTGTGATACAACACGAAGTACTAAAATACCCAGGACCAGCTGGCACTGTTAAACTGATAGCAAATGCTAAGGTCCTCCAATCCCTTAATTAGCTTTGTTGCCCTTCTCTGAACCCTTTGCAGTACCAGGGCATTCTTCCTGAGGACTGGTGTCCAGAACTGGATGGCATACTCCAGGTGTGGCCTCACCAGAGATTTGTAGAGTGGGAGAATTATTGATTTATCCCTGGAGTTGATACCTTTCTTGATGCATGCCAACACCTTGTTAGCTTTGCTTGCAGCAGCTTGGCATTGCATGCCACTGCTGAGTCTGTTCTCTATTAGGACCCCTAGGTCTTTTTCCATCCTAGATTCCCCCAGAGGCTCTCCCCCTAGTGAGTAGTTTGCGTTCATGTTCTTGGTACCCAAATGCATTATTTTACATTTTTCTACGTTAAACCTCATTTGCCACTTGTCTGCCCATCCCATTAATTTGTTCAGATCTTGTTGCAAGGTTTCCACATGCTGCGGAGAATTTATTGCCCTGCTTAGCTTGGTATCATCCACAAATATTGAGATTGAGCTGTTCACCTCGTCCTCCAGATCATTTATGAATAAATTGAATAGGATTGGTCCCAGGACAGAACCTTGGGGAACCCCACTTTCTACACCAGACCATTCTGAGTACTCCCCATTTATCACCATCCTCTGGACTCGCCCCTGTAACCAGTTTTCAATCCAGGTGCTCACCCTTTGATCCATGTTGAGGGATCTTAGTTTGTACAGTAAACGTTTATGAGGAACTGTATCAAATGCTTTTGCAAAATCTAGATACACCACGTCTATAGGCCTTCCTTTATGTAGATGGCAGCTCACCTCCTCATAGAAGGTTAATAGATTGGTTTGACAAGAACGATTCTTCATGAAATCATGTTGATTACTGCTAATGATACTGTTCTCATTACAATAATCTTGTATATAATCCCATATTATTCCCTCCAAGAGCTTGAAAATTATTGATGTTAAGCTAACTGGTCTGTAGTTCCCAGGGATATAGCTTGGTCCTTTTTTATATATTGGTGCTACATTATCTTTCCTCCAATCAGCTGGTATCGTACCGGTCAGAAAACTGCTCGTAAAGATTAGGTACAAGGTTCTGGCAATAACTTGGCTGAGTTCCTTAAGGACCCTCGGGTGCAAGCCATCTGGTCCCGGTGACTTATTAGGCCTCATGCACACAGGATGTTTTTTGACTGTTTTACAGCCGCTGTTTTTAGCTTCAGATGTTTTTTCTACAGTCAATAAACCCTCCATCATGTTATCCTATGTGTTCATGCACACATAGGTTGTTATCAACTGTTTTTAGCAGTGATGTTTTTGAGCTGTAAAACAAACCTAAGGCTAGAGGGTTCTGAGAGACATTTTGCAGCTGTACAAAACGTTCAAAAACACCCAAAAACGCTCAAAAACGTCGATCCCTATTTTTGGACATTTTAGATCAATTGGAAAAAAAAATGCTGGCCCTTTAAAAACGCGAAAAAACATGCAAAGACGGTAATATAATACTGGTAAAGGCTGAAAAAAAAATCACTGATAAGCTACTAACTTTTTTGGATGTTTTTTTAAAGTCCTGTTTGCATGAAGCCCTAGTGTTACTGTAAGTTTTTCAAGCCTATTCCTAATTTTATCCTCAGTTAGCCATGTGGGTGCTTCCTGTGATGCGTCATGAGGTCCAACATTGTAGTTCTGAATAATTGAGCCCCCCGTTTCCTTCGTGAATACTGAGGAGAAAAATACGTTTAACACCTTTGCCATTTCTCCATCCTTTGTAACCAGATTACCTTCATCATTCTTTACAGGGCCAATATAATCTGACCTCCCTTTCTTACTGTTTATATACTTACTTTTTACTCTCCTCTGCTATGTGTCTTTCATGTTCTACCTTAGCCACCCTGATTGCACCCTTACATTCCATATTGCGTATTTTATAAATATGGAAATCTGACACCCGAGACCCCTCAGTCTTGTATTTTTTGAAGGCCTTCTCCTTTGCTTTTATGTGTGCCTTTACATCAGAGTTAAGCCATCCTGGTCTTTGATTAGCTCTTTTAAATTTACTTCCCGTTGGGATACACTGGCTAATACATTTGTTTACTGTGTTTTTGAAGCACTCCCTTTTTTTCTCTGCGTTCATTGTTCCTAGAATTTTATCCCAACTAACATCTTCCACCAAGGAGCGTAGTTTATGGAAGTTGGCTCTCTTAAAATTCAGTCTCTTTGTATTCCCCTTATGTTTCCTATTTATGTAATTTATACTGAAACTAATTGACCTGTGACCGCTATTTCCTAGATTGCCACTTACTTCCACATCTGTGATCAGGTCTGTGTTGTTAGTAATCAGAAGGTCTAATAATGCTTTTTTTCTTGTTGGTGCATTTACCATCTGACCCATGAAATTGTCCTGCAGGTAATGGCGAGCCATAGCAGAGTGTGCAGCACCTTCTGCCCAGTCTATATCTGGATAATTAAAATCCCCCATAATAATAACACTTCCCATCCTAGCCGCTATTCCAAATTGCGATAGGAGGTCCGCCTCCCCCTCCTCTCTCTGGTTAGGGGGCCTATAGCATATTCCTAGTATTACTTTCCCCCGTGGTATCTTTCCCTTGTAGCTCTACCCACAAGGCTTCAACTTTCTCCCCAGATCCACTGGTAATGTCATCCCTCACATTTACTTGTATGTTATTTTTTATATACAGGCATACCCCTCCCCCGATATAGGGAATACCCCTGAATGGTAGCCAACCAATCGTGAGAGCTGCTAACCAAGTCTCCGAAATTCCCACAAAATATAGTTCCTCTTCGTACAGTAGCAACTCTAGTTCTCCCATTTTGTCCGCCAGACTCCTGGCATTAGTGAACAAGCCATGTAGTTTTGTCCGGTCACCTACTGTTTCCTTGCTGGGTATTCCTCGTGTGCATATAGGACTTGTTACACTACTTGCCTCTGGTTTAAATTCTTTATTCGGCCTACCACTACTGCCCCCAGTACTACCCCCTGAATTCTGTTCCACACTGGCTATTTCTAAGTCAGGACCCTCCCCCCGTTGCCTAGTTTAATAGCCCTCTAACTTTTCGGCCATCCTTATTCCCAGCTGGTCTGCACCTTGCCCATTTAGGTGCAGCCCATCATTTCTATAGAGCTCGTAACCGATTGAAAAATCGGCCCAGTTCTCCAGGAACCCGAAACCCTCCTGCTACATGTCTTTGGTAAAAAAAATCCCAATAAGTGTATATTGATTGGTTTGCATGAAAGTTATAGTGCCTACAAACTATGGGATGTATTACTGTAATTCGTATTTATTTTTTTATACTTCTAATGGCTGTGATCAGTGACTTATAACAGGACTGCGATAGTGAGTTGCACAATCTAGCAGTAACTGATGCTGGGGGGAACTGACTAACTGCCACTGACAGCACCAGTGACATAAATACAGTGATCAGTGCTAATATTGTAGTAATGACACTGGATAGGAAGGGGTTAACATCTAGGGCAATCAAGGGGTTAACTGCTTTTACTAAGGATCTCCGTTTTCATTCCCTGCTTAGCAATGAATGAAAAAACAACAAGATCCCATGTCACTGAACACGGCTCTGTATTTTTTAGAATGACAGAGCTGTGTTCAGCTATGCTGAGTGCTCAGCATGTGGTGTAATGAATCACATTACAGCCAGGCCAGCGCGTATCAAATACCTGGTACGTGATCCAGCCCAGGAGAACCATTCTGCCACCGTATATGCGTGTGTAGTGCTACCCCTGCAAGGGCCACTGTAATATACAGGTCTTCTGTCCCGCGCCAGTGATGACTCACCCTCACCTGGATCCAAGTAACACCAATACACTATCATGAATCAGTAGCACCCTAATAATGTGAGTCCATATGGCAAAATAAGGTGCAAGCAGCGCTAAAATGTGACTTCCTAAAAAAAAAAAAGTTGCAAAGTCATATAAAATCCCAAGCAGTCATATGTCTGCTAGATTGATCCGTGCTGGGGGGCAGGATCTTATTCCAATGTTGTCCACCACCACACCACGTGAATAGACCAAAGGAGGTATGCACCCCCCTATGTGGAAAACCTCACCAGAGGTAAGTATAACACACGCCTTGAAATCTCAGGGAAACACCTCCAATTTCCAGCATCCGATCGAATCCAATCCAATCTCAAAAGATCTTAGGTGTATGGGAGACAGCAGATGCCAATTGAACGGAATCACCCTTGAAGAAAGCGCTCACATAGTGCGTGATCCATAGATATTTATTAAGTATAAAACCCTATACAAAAATCCCCCCTTGCGGATGTACACTTACACAATTTAAAATCAATAACAGCGATAAAAAGTTTCCAACTGGTGTATAACTTCGTCTCACCACTCTCTCATACAGCGGCGTCCCAACCACGAAGCACACTCAGTCAGCGCGGATTGACAGCCGTGTGGTCACGCCCTGACACGTTTTGTCATTCTTTCGTCTGAGGGCGTGACCACACAGCACGGCGCCCCTGCTTTTACACGAGCGGAGGCTGGCAAATTAACCCCCTCCGCTCATTTGCAGATGAGACCGCATATAAATAAAATCTCATAAAGAGGATGGTTCGTGCACCCCGACCATGTGGCAAGTTCCAAAATACCTCACTTTTGTTAGCAAACATTGCTGGGTTGGTGCAGTAGTGCAATGTAGACACGCTCACGTCCATGGCTCCCATACACTTTTCGCACGGACGATAAAGGTCACCCAATCCATCCACAATAAGATGGAATACATGTAATTTCCATCTAGGGTGGCTCCGCCAATAATAGAGCTATTTTATTCCACTAAGGAACTCCCCACCAAGGGTGCATCACCCACCTCACCCATTACTGTTGTTATTCCAAATTCCATACAACATAGCAAAAATTATAAATTAGATATCCAAGATAAAAAGGCCAGCCTCCGCTCATGTAAAAGCAGGGGCGCCGTGCTGTGTGGTCACGCCCTCAGACGAAGGAATGACAAAACGCGTCAGGGCGTGACCACACGGCTGTCAATCTGTGCTGACTGAGTGTGCTTCGTGGCTGGGACGCCACTGTATGAGAGAGTGGTGAGACGAAGTTATACACCAGTTGGAAACTTTTTATCGCTGTTATTGATTTTAAATTGTGTAAGTGTACATCCGCAAGGGGGGATTTTTGTATAGGGTTTTATACCTAATAAATATCTATGGATCACGCACTATGTGAGCGCTTTCTTCAAGGGTGATTCCGTTCAATTGGCATCTGCTTTCTCCCATACACCTAAGATCTTTTGAGATTGGATTGGATTCGATCGGATGCTGGAAATTGGAGGTGTTTCCCTGAGATTTCAAGGCGTGTGTTTTTCCACATAGGGGGGTGCATACCTCCTTTGGTCTATTCATGTGGTGTGGTGGTGGACAACATTGGAATAAGATCCTGCCCCCCAGCACGGATCAATCTAGCAGACATATGACTGCTTGGGATTTTATATGACTTTGGGACTTTTTTTTTTTTTTTTTTAGGAAGTCACATTTTAGCGCTGCTTGCACCTTATTTTGCCATATGGACTCACATTATTAGGGTGCTACTGAATCATGATAGACTGTTTGATGTTAGGCGGCTGCTTTTTTGTATTTTTTTGTATTTTATAATACGTGTTTGATTTTATTTAAACTGTGTTCATCAGATGATAAGTGCATCCTGAGCGCTGATTTGAGCTTTTAAGCATTTGCTTTCACACTGTTGGGATCTTAATTGCTCTAGTGGGTGGAACACCAATACACTGTTTAAACTTTTAGCTGGGCTTTATTAGAACTAGCAATAAACCCTGGATAGAGATAAACTGATTAACAGGATACCAATATTAAGTGCAATGATATAATACAATCACTCAGCAAATTAAACCGGATTGGTGCTCGTTCACTTTAACCGCCAGTGAGAGGCCTTGCCTGAAATGCACTGAGCGAGTGGTGAACGGCACTGTCAGTTGCACAATACAAAAAATAATGTTCAACAATTACCCAGAAGTGATATTACTGACCATAAGAGCCTATCTAGATCTTGTAGGTTCTAGCTAACCACTGACCAGTGGGAATTCTATTCATACATACACACACAGAGTCTGCCAGCTTTGGGGCCCCTAAAATCCTGTGCTTGAGTACTCAGCCTTTTGTGAAGCAATATTTGTAATCCACAGGATGAAAAGGGGTATCTTCTCAAAGTGTCACAGGGTAACATAGATGTGATGATTCATTTTCAGAAAGAGCTACATTAGCAGTGAATGGGATCTTAGCAGGATTAGGCAAGATCCACTCACACAAGGATGGCAGAAGATCTCTCGCCATTAGATGCACTTGATATATCTTCCTTCCAGTAATTGGTAGTAAACAGGAGGATGATGATGATGATGACTAATGCAGCACTGAAATCCATCTCTCAATGTCACTGCACGGTTAGCATATCTTTAGAGGTCAGGCAAAAAGGCAGAATAACACACTGCAAACTCCACTCTCAAGTCTGCACCTCCCTTTAGGAGGGTCATGGACAGGATCACAGACCCTGGCAATGCACAGGAGAAAAGCAAGATGGCCACTTCCCCCTGTGTGGCTGCCACCATCCCAGTCTGTCCTCCTCTCCCTGTCTCTCCCTCCTGGTGTCCTCTCCCCCCAAAAAAATCATGTCCTTCCTTGCCCTTGTTGTTAGTGGTGGGCTTCCTTCTTAGCCACAACAGTAAAAAATAGAGTCTCTCCTTAGTCTCTGGCTTATCAGTTTAGTCAGGAAATGCAATGCAATGTTTCAGAGAGCAATACTCTGTATATATCCCAGAGGCAATACTAAGCTGGTGCTACATATGTTATATGGTTGCCAAGTGGTTAATTAACTCTTCTTAGTTGAACAATAGGTATCTCCTACACAAATGGATGGAGAATTTCCTGCTGGGGCCACACAGAGAGAGAACAGACAGTGCTGAATGGATGGAAAAAGACCTAGGGGTCCTGGTGGAGAATAGGCTCTGCAGTGGCTGGCAATGCCAAGCTCCTGCAAGCAAAGCTAACAAAGTGTTGGCATGCATAAAGAAAGGGATTAACTTCAGGGATAAATCAATAATTCTCCCACTATACAAGTCTCTGGTGAGGCCGCACCTGGAGTATGCCGTCCAGTTCTGGGCACCGGTCCTCAGGAAGGATGTCCTGGTACTGGAAAGGGTTCAGAGAAGGGCCACAAAGCTAATTAAGGGATTGGAAGACCTTAGTTATGGGGAAAGATTACAAGCATTGAACTTATTCTCTCTGGAGAAGAGATGCTTGAGAGGCGATATGATTTTAATGTACAAATACTGTACTGGGGACCCCACTATAGGGGCAATACTATTCAGTGCAAGGGAGTTCACAAAGACACGCGGCCATTCACTAAGAATAGAGGAAAGGCGGTTTAACCTTAAAATGCGTTGAGGTTTCTTTACGGTAAGAGCAGTGAGGATGTGGAATTCTCTTCCACAAGCAGTAGTCTCTGCCGGGAGTATAGATAATTTCAAAAAACTATTAGATGCACACCTAAGGGACCACAACATTGAGGGGTATACAATGTAATACTGACATAAAAGCACACACATAGGTTGAACTGGATGGACTTGTGTCTTTTTTCAACCTCACTAACTATGTAACTATGTACCTCTGGAAAGTTAGAACAAAGACCTTACAGACACCGGGCCTTCTTTGAGTTTCTAATACAGACATCCCATATATTTAATTATGCTGCCTTATATTTACCAGTTCATTTTGCGCAGTTATCGAATTTGTACACATACATACAAGTAAATACATATATTGGCCCACATATAGAAAATAAGTGACACCAACAATTAGTAATTTACCTGGGAAATTGCTGGACATTCTAATTTAACACAGAAATGTGACTAGTCATCCTTACCTCAAACTCTTAATGTTGTGTAGAGCCGGTATAAGTTTCCTCAGTCCTTCACTCTGAATGTTACATGAATGTAGATTTACTTCTTCTGTCCCTCTGCAGGATTGAAGGATAAAAGACAGCGCAGAGCAGTCCAGAGGGGTGAGGGGGACATCAGAAAAGTCAACTTTGTTTGGTCCAATACATTGTGACACCAGAGCCTTATTCCTGCTCTCATAGAGATAGTAGAATACATTAAGAAGCTTTCTTTTGTCAGATCTTTCTGGTATTTTCCTCTGGATCCAGGAGATGACATGTCTGGCAGCCTGAGTAGACAATTCTCCCACATGAGACTTTAACATGGATCTAGTAGAAGAGTCTGAGAGACCACAGAGGAAACGGAGGAATATTTCAGCACGGCCGTCTTCGTAAAATTCAGCCTCATCAAGTGTTTCCTGTAATTTGTCACGATTATAGTCAATAAAATGAACTAAAGCAGCAAAAAACTCCTGAAGAGTGAGATGTAAGAAGGTGTAATCCACATCAGGAGGCTGACCAGATTCCATCATGAAAGATGAAAAGAGATGTTTATCATTTCTCACACTGAATGACTCCAGATGACGCTCATCAAATACAATCATGTGATTCATGACTCCATGTTCTGCCATCCACCCCATAGATGTCAGCAGTTCCCGGGCAGTGTGACCGCCATCTTTATTCTGGTTGTGATTGACCAGAATGTTGGAGACAAAAGTCACAAAGAGTTGTGTCACTGTTTTGGGTAATGATGTCATCAGCTGATCAGTGATTGTTGGTTGGGATCTGAAGCACATTGATAACACTGTACAGATGATCCAGCAGTATGATGGGATATAACAGAAAGTGTACAGCGTGTCATTCTCCTGCACATACTGAAAAGCCTTCTCTGACAATTCCTCATTTCCAAAGAAATTATTAAAGAAGATCAGTCTGTCTCCATGGAGAAATCCCATGATCTCTGCTATTCTCTGGAATGCATCGGTATCAACCGATGCCAGTCTGGTTGGGCGGCTGGTTATCAATACAGAGCAACCCTTAAGAAGACTCTGCCTCACCAAACTGACCACAATCTCACCAAACTTTGTTCTGTAAGCAAACAGTTTACTTGATCTGAAATCCATTTGGTGAAAACTTTCATCTAATCCATCAAATAGAAACAGAAGTCTCTCTGGATCTTGTAAAATATCTCCAATCTGACCCCCCAGATGTGGATATTGTTGAAGAATCATCTCCTCCAAGCTGACCTCTCCCAGTCTATTAAGATCCCGGAATCTGAAGAAGAAGAGAAAGGCAAATCTCTGGTAGTGTTTTCCGGTCACCCAGTCATAGACAAACTTCTGCATCAGTGTGGTCTTCCCTATTCCTGGCACTCCGCTCACTATTACTGCATGGGGTACACAATGTGACTGGTGGTTCCATCGGAACAGCTTGTTGGGGGAAATGTGTTGCAGTCCAGTTAGTGTTTCCTTCAAGCATTCCTCATGTTTTACCCCAGTCTGTATTAGCTCATTCTGGGGACGCTGCCTGAACTGATCAGTGGAGACTACAACCAGGTTCACATAACGCTCATTGATGAGGAATCTTTGTGGTTCCAGGGTAGTTCCTGGGGGTCTGTGCTCCACTAGAGTCCCTGTCTTCTCCATCAGATGTTGTTTGTGCTCTTCCTGAAGATCTGGGAATATAATGGAAATATTTTAATACTCAGGTTAAAGTAGAAATTGAAAATGCTGATCTTATTTTCTTCTCTGTTCACAGAGATTTTATCACTACGTCTTAATCTCAATTTTTAAGGATACAGATAATTATATCTGTCCGTCTTAAATTTAGATATTATGTAACAATGCATTTTTTTTTTTTTTTTTTTACTAAATCAGCTGAGATGGCTGCTTGGACACCTTAACCACTTCACCTCCGGAAGAATTTTGCACTTTAGGACCAGAGCACTTTTTGCGATTCGGCGCTGCGTCGCTTTAACTGACAATTGCAGTTGTGCGACGTTGTACCCAAACAAAATTTGAGTCCTTTTTTCTCCACAAATAGAGCTTTCTTTTGGTGGTATTTGATCACCTCTGCGTCATTTCTGATCATCGCTATAAACAAAAGAAAAGCGACCATTTTGCAAAAAAAAAAACAAATTTCTTACTTTTTGCTAAAATTCAAATCCAAAAAAAAATATAAAAAGACATTTTTTTCACCGGTTTTGGCCGATTTATATTCTTCCTCATATTTGTGAAAAAAAAAAATTGCAATCGGCGTTTATTGATTGGTTTGTGCAAAAATGGCCACGTTTACGGATGGTGAGAATTCATTTCTGGGGTTTTTATTTTTTTTTTTATTTTTTACTAGTAATGGCGGTGATCTGCAATTTTTAGTGGTACTGCAATATTGTGGCGGACATGTCGGACATTTTTGACACTTTTTTGGGACCAATGACATTTATTCAGCGATCAGAAATTGAAATGTCCACTGATTACTGTATAAATGTCATTGGCAGTGAAGGGGTTAACCTGCAGGGGGAGATCTAGGGGTTAACTGTGTTCCCTGGCTGTGTTCTTACTGTGGGGGGGTTGGGCTACAATGGGCATGAGAGATCTAACTGATCCCAGTGACAGGGATCAGTAGATCTCCTATGCCCGCACTGTCAGAATGGGGAACCACCGTGTTTACATCGGCGGTTCCCAGTTCTTTGCCTGTGGCCGCTCATCGCGGCTCGCTGGCGGACATCGGGTCTGCCCGAGCCGCGGGCACACTCCTCAGGAGTTCGGCGGGCGGCGCGCACGTGCCCCCTAGTGGCCATTCGCAGAACGCAGCCTTTTTACAGCTATTCGCGGCCAGCGTCCACACTGCCGCCGTAAATATGCGGTAGGCAGTGTGGAACTGGTTAAGGTAACACAGGCAGGGTGCACAGAACCAGGTCCTCTGATAGTATGGTATAAACAGTCCTCCCAGCAGGGGTAGAGAACTGGATTTACATACTGTAGAGATTAGTGAGGAGAGCTCTGAGAGCTGACTGTAGTAAAGGGCCACACCCCCTTCACACAGCACACAGGAACAGAGCTGAGTCTGTCAATCTATGGGAGGTCCCTTCCTTGTCACATTTACTCTTTGTGTCAGGAAAACTCATCAAAAATGATTCATGCTGATAGCAGAGGAATGAAGCAGCAGACAGAGATGACACTTAGTGCTCTGGAGTGAGAGAAGTACACACTATGGAGGGGTATGCTTTGTTCATATTTCATGTCTAAGGTTTACAACCACTTTAAAGCAGAGGATGCATTATGGTAAATAAAAGTTAACGTTTAGAACCACTTTAAGTAATGCAGCACATGGGCCCTGCAGATTTGTTCCAGGTCCTATTCCCAAGTGAGTGCATGGCAGATAGGCACAAAGCAGCATAATGACCAGGCAGTGAGTGTCTTTTTAACCTCTTGCAGACCGCCCGCCCGCAATGAACTGCGGACAGGTGGGCCATGCAGGCAAAGCAATGTACCAGTATGTTGCTGCCTGCTTCTGTGTTTAGGGCGTACGCGTGCACCCCCCCCCCCCCCCCGCCCCACTGGTACCCACTGTGATTGTACACAACGGGAGTCTGTCAGCAAGTCCTGGTCAATCGACACAGGGCTCTGTACAGAAGGAACCATCTCTCTGTTTTATCCCTGCAAAGCAAGGATAAGAAGCTTAGAGTTGGGCGAGCAGTTTGGGCCAAGCAAAAGTTCGGCCCAAACATCACCTGTTCACCCATACAGCAAAAACCCAAATTTGCGGGGCACTCGACAGAATGTTTGCCCGCCAAGCGCCCCACAATGCACTGTGCACTTGTCAGGTGCAAGGCTTTGCCCAATCGGGACACAGAGCACTGTCAGAGCCATGATTGGACAAAGTCATGATGACTTTGCCCAATCATGGCTCAGTGCTCATAGTCCCACCCCACACTATAAAAGGTTCCTTTCCACAGGAATCTTTTGCATTGTGTTGTTGGAGTAGAGATAGATAAAGCAGGGCTGTTTGTTACTAGGATTTAGAGTGTTATTGTGACTCTGAGTGTAGAGTATTAGTGTAATGTGAGTAGAGTGTGTCATACTATAGTGTAGTGTCAGGGTAGTGTGTTAGTGTAATGCAGTGTTTAACACAGCATTACATAATATTTAATGCTGTATACAATTTTTTTATTTTTTGGTTGCTCCTTTTTTTGTCCCCTCCCTGCCCCCTTTTTTTTAAAAATTGTCCGCCGCAGTTTTTCTGACTGTGTTTCCCCTTTTTAAGTTTTTTAAATCGTTTCTACATTTCCGTCAGCGCCAGTCTTCAATTTAAAGTGCACCAAACACCACTTTTCATTCAATAAAATGCATCCAAACACAAATTTCCCAGTTTCTAATAAAGTTGGGTAATAAGCCCCCTCTCCCTTCATGTCTAGGAGGCCAAAAAGGAGAAGTAGATGTTCCCATGCCACTATGAGGGGTCCAGCAGCTTCTGTGTCCACAGGCAGGGCACATTTGTTTAGTGAGTTTGCCCGTGCTATCCAGCCACAGCATGCAGAGGAATTGGTGGACTGGCTTACTAAACCTTCCTCATCCTCCTCCCGGCGCCCCCCACACAGCTGCAGATTCCCTCCGCAATTTGAAGTTATAGTTTCCAACTTTAGCAATTTGTCTGTTAAGCCACCTGCTTGAGTACAGTTATTTAACCACTTCAGCCCCGGAAGGATTTCCCACTTTAGGACCAGAGCACTTTATGCGTCGCTTTAACTGACAATTGCGCGGTCGTGCGACGTTGTACCCAAACTAAATTTGCATCCTTTTTTCCCCACAAATAGAGCTTTCTTTTGGTGGTATTTGATCCCCTCTGTATCATTTCTGATCGCCGCTATAAACAAAAGAAGAGCGACAATTTTGCAAAAAAAAAACAAATTTCTTACTTTTTGCTAAAATACAAATCCAAAAAAAATTATTAAAAAAAATTATTTCCATCAGTTTTGGCCGATTTATATTCTTCCTCATATTTTTGGTTAAAAAAAAAATCGCAATCGGCGTTTATTGATTGGTTTGAGCAAAATTTGCCGTGATTACGGATGATGAGAATTAAACTCTGGGGTTTTTATTTTTTTTTTTTACTAATAATGTCGGCGATCTGCAATTTTTAGCGGTACTGCGATATTGCAGTGGACATGTCGGACCATTTTGACACTTTTTTGGGACCATTGGCATTTATACAGCGATCAGGGCTATAAAAATGCACTGATTACTGTGTAAATGCCATTGGCAGTGAAGGGGTTAACCTGCAGGGGGCGCTCTAAGGGTTAACTGTGTTCCCTGGGCGTGTTCTTACTGTGTGCTGTTCTTACTGTGTGCTGGCTGGTCTGGCTGGGGGAGGGGAGTGATCCCGGCTTCCATATACTGGAAGCCTGTGATCACAGCCCTTTCCCCTCCAACAGGACAGAGATCCGTGTTTTCACACACGGACCTCCGTTCTTTCACTGTGGGGGGGCCATTGCGGGTAGCGAGCGGCGATCGAGTCCATCCTACCCGCTCCCTGGTCCCCCCTGAACATAGTGAGCGCGCGAGCGTGCCTCCGGCAGCACGCGCTCACAGTGAGGGATATCGCAGCCGCCGTCACATGACGGTGTTTTGCGATATCGGCCAACTCTGTCACTGTCAGACTGCGGTCGGCAAGTGTTTAAAATATAGTAAATTACCTTAAAAACAATATATAATAATTATGTGCATATTACTTACTTATGGTAACTAACCCCTTGCCACAGAGGCTGGACTGGGAGAAAAATTTGTATATAACAGTATATAAACTATACGGAATTGCGCAAAAAAGCATAAGTAAAAAAATTCCACTATTGGGCATAGGACAGAGCATAGCCACACCAGTGCCCATGAATGCAGCCACACCAGTGCCCATTTATGCAGCCTCGCCAGTGCCCATTAATACAGCCTGAACAGTGCCCATCAGTGCAGCCACACCAGTGCCCATCAGCACAGCCTGATCAGTGTTCATCAGCACAGCCACACCAGTGCCCGTTAATGCAGCCACACCAGTGCCCATTAATGCAGCCTGATCAGTGCCCATTAATGCAGCCTCACCAGTGCCCATTAATGCAGCCTGATCAGTGCCCATTAATGCAGCCTCACCAGTGCCCATTAATGCAGCCTCACCAGTGCCCATTATTGCAGCCACATCAGTTCCCATTAATGCAGCCATACCAGTGCCCATTAATGCAGCCTCACCAGTGCCCATTAATAGAGCCTGATCAGTGCCCATCAGCGCAGCCACGCCAGTGCCCATTAATGCAGCCTCACTAGTGCCCATTAATACAGCCAGATTAATGCCCATCAGCGCAGCCACACCAGTGGCCATTAACGCAGCCTCACCAGTGGCCATTAATGCAGCCACACTAGTGCCCATTAATGCAGCATCAACAGTGCCCATTAATACAGCCTGATCAGTGCCTATCGGCACAGCCTCGCCAGTGCCCATTAATACAGCCTGACCAGTGCCCATTAATGCAGCCTCACCAGTGCCCATTAATGCAGCCACACCAGTGCCTATCAGCACAGCCATACCAGTGCCCATCAGTGCAGCCACACCAGTGCCCATTAACGCAGTCTGATCAGTGCCCATTAATGCAGCTGCACCAGTGCCCATTAATTCAGCTTCACCAGTACCCATTAATGCAGCCTCACCAGTGCCCATTAATGCAGCCGCACCGGGGGTGTGGCCAAGCGCATGGATCGGTGAGACGTGTCTCTTCGGCTCCCGCACAACCCAGGACACAGACAACTCCCAGCACCCACACAGCTGCAGCTTCCCTCCGCAACCATACCCGCTCCCCACAGGGCTCGGATCGCGGCTTGACCCAATCGGGCTGTCAATCTCCTGAGTCCCAACACTTTAGTGTGGGATGGGACATAGAATCTTACATAAAGGCCCTGCCGACCTGCCATGACTTTGAGGCCTACGTCAAAAGGCTGGAGCACTCCTACAAACAGTAGAGCTCAGATCACCGCAGGGATGTTACAGGTAGGGAGGACATTGAGCAAAGAGTAGACAGCACAGTAGCAAGCCTAAACACCCATGAGACTGTTTTGCAGGAACATATTGTGCAAATACAGCAGCTTTTTTACCTTCAGGATAACCAAGAAAATCACAGCAGGCGTAATAATATACAAATTTGTGGTCTCACTGAAAGTGTAGAGACAGCAGACTTAGACCCTGCTGCTACAAGGATCTTCAATCTTCAGAAACCCAAAAACGATCCACTTGAACTGGACCACATACACAGAGCCTTGGGGCTCAAGAATCCCAATCCGGCATACCCCAGGGATGTGATCTGTGACAAGTATACCATTAAAGCTGCAATAATGCAGACTGCACGTTCTCAGAATGCCATCATGTTCAATGACTCTCAAGTGATTCTCCTACCTGACCTCTCCAAACTCACACTGGATATGCGGAAGGCCGTGAAACCTGTTACCAATGCACTGCATGCCAAACAGATCAGATACCGCTGGGGCTTCCCCTTCCAACTGTCAGCAACACACGAAGGGAAAACAACAGTATTTCGCACTTTAGGGGATCTCACAAACTTTCTTGGAACTTTTGAGCTACCCCAGATTGCTATTCCAGATTGGCCCCTGAAAGCAACAACTCCGGGCTTGCCACTCACCACAGGATGGAAAGGGAGCTCCAAGAAGCAGAAACGTCCCAGATCCTCACATTCCAAATCCCCAACAGGCTGACAATGGACTGCATGCTTACCATGCTCCTCTCTTCCATATACTTACACGATGATTTGAGTGAAATGGCCTGATGTTTGGCTAATAGACTAAGGTGACCAGATTTTTAAAATGAAGTCCGGGGACATATTTTTTCTTTTATTGGCACATGGTAAACTATTTTAGAAGCATATCGGCCCTACCCATCCTCGACATCAGAGCTTCGATTTTGGCAGCTTCACTCACTCTCACTGTGATTGCGGTTGTACGCCCCCCAGCTTGCCCACCAATCCCTAGCTGTGCTGGATGGATGTTCACACCGCAGCAGGAGCCATGATTAAGGACTAACGTCCAAAACGCGTAGGCTGTATTACAGCTTTGTACATGTATTTAATAAAGAAATAATATTTTGGATGTCATCCTGAGTGCCGACCATCCCTTTCCTTACTCTGGTACGTTGGAGGTGTCAGCAGCCACAAGGTCTGAGCATCAGGCGGATCGTTTATGTGGGAAGGTTGCAGCACCTGTTTTCCCTAGGTCCTGCTAGGCTGTCAACAATGGGTATGGGTGCTGCCCCTGAATATGGGGACAGAACCGGGGACAGACTTGGTCCGGGGACAGTGTCCTCAGTCCAGGGACTGTCCCCAGGAACTGGGGACGCCTGGTCACCCTATAATAGACCTTTAACCGCCTTTTTTTTCCCCTACAGGTTTGTGCCCCTAAATGGGCACGCACAAAGTTAAGGCACTTGTTAGTTAAGTCTATTCTATGATCCTGGTCTTCCACTTTATGCCTTAAAATTGTTATTATCTTTTATCGCTAAGTTCACAGGATGGCTAGTGTGGAAGCTGTGGAAGAGCCAATTACTGCGTAAATGACACCCATCCGGCTGGAGGGTGTGTTGATATCTCTCCTGATGAGGCTCTAAGTTGTTTAGTTTATTGTTATGCAATTGTTTTGATATTTTTTTTATAACCGGGTTAGTGCGGGCCGCCTTGTGCACGGACCATGACTCCCACATTAGGGTTTTTGGTGCGCAAAGTGGCACTGCTGTACATTTCATTTGTGTTACCTCTAACCTGGCCGTATCGGCCGCTACTTTCAGTTCCCCCAAATATTTGTCCCACCACCATTTTCTACCTTTTGTTTTGGTGTTACTATTTCTTTTGCACATGTTGCTCAATTCCCATATACACCACTACAGGGCAACGAGGGCTCATCCTAACGAAATACTCTGACCTACTTGCCCATTTCCGCCTGGTGTCCTCCTTCCTCTTCCCTAACTTTATCTTTTTCTTTCCCTCTTCGGGCTTCTTGGCAACCTCTATTGGTAGTGAGCTCACTTCCCCAGACTATCTTGCCCACCGCTCTGCACTTGTCAACATGACTACCACTATCTCACTTTCTGCATCCTCTTTAAATTGTAGGGGATTTAACACCCCGGAGAAACAAAGACAAATCTTATATCATTTTCACAAACTGCTCACACATCCTATTTTTACAAGAAACACATTTTAAATCTGACAGAATCCCTCATATACCCTTAAAGTATTACCCAAAGTGGGTTCATAGCACCAATCCCAAAGCTAGCTCAAAAGGGGTCTCTATAGCCTTCCATCACTCATTTACCCCTGAGTTTTTAGACTCATTGATTGACCCCTTGGCCAGGTATATTTTTCTAAAATTATCTTACATGCAAACTATTATCACTGTGGCTAACATATATTCTCCCAATCAGGATCAACTGCATTTTCTCTCATCGACATTGGCACGCCTTGAATCCTTCAGTACAGTGAATGTCATCTTAGGTGGAGACCTCAACATTGCATTGATTCCTCGGCTTGACTCATCTTCGGGTAAGTCCTCAGTGTCCCCTGCTTCTCTGGCCAAAATACGCTCTCTCTTTACGGGATTGTCGCTGATAGACGTGTGGCGTGTTTTACAACCAGATGAGAAAGATTATACATATTTTTCTCCCGCACAAAAGTCATATAGCCGTATAGACTATTTTATGATATCCCAATCCCTATTAGACCTAACCCCTTCAGCCTCTGTGGGAGTGTAGCTATGGTCAGGCCATGCTCCGATACATTTTAGCATTGGCGCATTCCTCCCACAAGAAAAGGCGCTACCTGGCGATTAAACGATAATTTGTTATCAGATACTGTTTGTGCCCAGGCAATCACACAATCCATTAGGGACTTTGTTTCCATACACATTCAGGATCAAACCAATGCTCTTACTAAATGGGAGGCATTAAATGTGTCCTTAAAGGGGTGTTTATTCAACATGGCGCAATACGGATATAGCGCACCTCTATTCCACTATATCTAATCTAGAACAATCACATAAATGCTCGTTGGACCCGTCGGTACTATTGGAACTCTCCAATGCTCAATGGGACCTACTGCGAATACTCACAGAAAAGTTGCTGGTGGCCAGGGATAAGGGCCGTTTTGTCCATTACTCACATGCCAATAAATGTGGCAAACATCTTGCTCGAGTTCTCCACCCTAAACAGAACCTCCCCATACCTTCTATTCTTACGCCCTCCAACACCAAAAAACATTCTAACTCCGAAATCATGGAGGAATTTCGCTCTTACTACTTGTCCTTGTGTAATCCCCCCCAGCAAAGTCCCCCCTCCAGACAATTGACATCCTAGACTCTTAAATATTAGAAACAGCATTACCAACCATCCCGGCATCTGAGGTAGAGGAACTAGAGTCCTCCATCTCGGACATAGAGGTTCTTCAGGTTATAAAGGGCCTTAAATCAGGAAAAAGCCCAGGCCCAGACGGGTTCACACCCCATTTCTACAAGATGTTTGCTCCTCAATTTGCACCAATCTGTCATCTGCCTTCAATTCTATTGATGCGGATCATCCCCCCTCCTCACAATTCCTCCAAGCCCAAATAGCAATTATCCCCAAGCCAGGAACAGACCCCGCCATTTGTAGCAATTTTAGGCCCATCTCATTATTGGATATTGATTTGAACATCTTCACTAAGATTCTTGCAAATAGATTATCCCTTCTACTCCCATCCATTATTCATGGAGATCAAGTGGGTTTTGTGCCTGGACGTGAGGCCAGGGACAATACCACTTAAACCCTACACCTAAACTCCTTTGCCAAGAAACATCGCATCCCTACATGCCTTCTCTCCTGTGACGCGAAGAAGGCCTTTGATAGGGTTAGCTGGTCATTCCTCAGTCAATCATTGTCACAAATAGGCTTAGGGCACAATATGCATACCCGTATCGCCTTCCTGGACTCATCTCCAACAGCCACAGTCTTAGTAAATGGTATGCAATCTGGAAAATTTTCAATAGCTAATGGCACTAGGCAGGGGTGTCCCCTTTCACCCCTGCTGTTTGCCATAGTTATAGAGCACCTGGCACAAGCTATAAGATCAAACCCTTCCATACACGGATTACAGACCCCCTCAGCGCAATGTAAGCTCTCCCTTTATGAGGATGATCTTCTCTTATATGTCACACAACCACATATTAGCATCCCCTCGATATTACTAGAAATTCAAAGATTCTTAGTAAAGTAATTTTAAACTAAATTTGACTAAAACTGAAGCCCTTAACATCTCCCTAACCCCTCCTGAACTCACGACTCTACAATCCAACTTTCTGTTCCGCTAAGAGAGAGATAACATATATGGGTACAGCCATACCAACGCGTCCACGAGACATATAAGAACTGAACTACAGCCCCCTCCTCACCAAAATCAGACGACTGACTGAGCAATGGCATAACACTTTCTCATCTTGGTTCAGACGAATTAAAATAATAAAAAAGGATAATCTACCCAAAATGTTACATCTTTCTCAAACCTTGCCTATAACCCTCCTGTCTGCCTTTGTCCGCACTCTCCGCTCGCTGATGATAAAATTTGTTTGGCGTGGGAGCCATTCCAGACTTAAACACAAAATACTCTGCTACCCTAAATCTAAAGGTGGAACGGGTCTCCCAGATTTTGAAATTTACCATTATGTGGCAATGTTCTCCCGTCTCCTGGAGTGGTTCCCGCACCCTCTGACTAAAGTATCTACCTTAGTGGAACAAGATATGTCCACTATGGACCTCAGAGCCCTGCTGTGGGGTTATGGATGGGTATATGGCTCCCTATTGGAGCTCTCCCCCCTGACGTTGACCGCACTACAAGCATGGTACCAAAAAAAAAAGACAAATACCGCTTGTCCAAGGACCCTAGCCCATTAACGTCAATTTTCGACAACGCAAATTTAACTGGAGGCCACAGAACATTCACCTTTGGTACCTATAACAGATCAGTATGGCCAGCGGCCTCTACACTAGGGGCTCTTTCATAACTAACTCATCATCACCCCCCTCATCGGTTAATTGCTTAATCCTATTACACCTGTCTTCATATAGTAAATCGATGTTTTCCTCCCAACAAATACACAGACCTTATAGGAACTTTGAGAATCTTTGTCACCTATCGAAGACACCATGCCACACTCTATCAGCCATATATAAAACAATCCTAGCTTCAATTCCCCACTGGTATACAATAAATTTTGGTCACGGGAGCTAGGAACTGAGGTCTCTGAGGAACAATGGCAAAAAGCTTTTTTCTATACCCATAAATCTTCGATCTCTGGATATGCACAGGAGAAGAACTACAAAGTATTGTCCAGATGGTATAAGGATCTGGTCACCCTTAACCGTATTTTTCCATGTCTCTGATACATGTTGGCGATGTCGAGAAGAGAAGGGAACGTACTTACACATTTGGTGGGAATGCGACGGTATACGTCCTTTTTGGATGCAGATTTATTCAAATAATCTACCAGGTACCATCAAATCTCAAAAATCTACGCTCCTACGTTTTTTTCTAGCCGCTGCCAGGCAATTAATATCTAGGTATTGGAAATCTACAGCCAGTCCACCATTAACCTCATGGGTAAATTAAATCAACGACACTAATAACACTTTCACGGAATGTTGTTACTTGAATCTGGAATATTGGTGGATAACCAGACAAATGTATGTACCTCTCTTTGATGTTTAAACATACCTAAGAATAATAAAAACATATTCAACCTTAATGCAGCCACATCAGTGCCCATCAATGCAGCCTGATCAGTGCCCATCAGCGCAGCCTCACAAGTGCCCATTAATGCAGCCACACCAGTGCCCATCAGTGCAGCCACACCAGTGCCCATTAACGCAGCCTGATCAGTGCCCATTAATGCAGCCTGATCAGCGCCCATCAATGTTAGTCATCACTTTTTTGCTAGAAAATTACTCACAAACCCCTAAACATTATACATATTTTAAGCAGACACCCTAGGGAATAAAATGGTGGTTGTTGCAACTTTTTACGTCACAGAGTATTTGAGCAGCAATTTTTTTCAAACGCATTTTTTTTTTTGGGAAAAAAACTGTTTTATGAATAGAAACACCACTAAATGATCTATATAAAAATAGACCACTAAAGTTAGCCTGATTTTTTTGTATATTATAAAAGATGAAGTTACGCCAAGTAACTAGATACCTAACATGTCACGCTTTAAAATTGCGCACAACTCTTGGAATGCGCCAAACCTCAGTACTTAAAAATCTCCATAGGTGATGCTTTAAAATTTTTTACAGGTTACATGTTTAGAGTTACAGAGGAGGTCTAGAGCTAGAATTATTGCTCTTGCTCTAACGTTCGTGGTGATACCTCACATATATGGTTTGAATGCCGTTTACATATGCTAAGATAAGTCCATATACTGGTTAAAGTAGTAAACTATGAGAACTAATGAAGATGCTATATATAATCTATATAATGATTATACAGATTATATATAGCACCTTCATTAGTTCGCATTACTTCTTGTGAATATGTAACCTGTGAGGATCTGGCAATGATACTAGCCAGTGCCTCACCAGCCACTGACCTCACCGCATGTCCCTGCTCCTCCCGAGCTTTTAAGTTCTTTTCGACTTGTGGACTAGTACGCCCGGAAAGAGAGCAATATCTGGGAGCATGCCTGGCTGGGCAGAGCTATGGAGTGGGACATAGACAGAGAGACTGGTATACTACAGATAAGAACCTTGTTAATCTCAGTTTAAAGGAGCAGCATGCTAAGGATCTAGTATATAGGGAGGTAGATCTTAACATTGTGCTGCTCCTAAGGAGAGGAGTGAGGCGATACTAATGGAAGATGACTTAAAAGGTATGTGCTGATATTCTGCACCCAAATAACTGCTACAGGATATCTACTTGTGCCTACAGTGTTTTATGCTGAAGAGTTCTGTTAGAGTCCCAATACATTTAAAATATACTGTATTTCATTCACAAAACACTGGGTATCTCTGCTTGCAACTAGGAATGATGCAGGACAGGGCTCAGTGCTGGAACTTGTTTTGTTAGCTCTACCCCCTCCTCCTGGCACATGCCCTCAATTTGGTGGCGCAGCGTTTCTTAAACAGGTACCCAGGGTTGCAAGATCTTCTAATGCAGGCCAGAAGAGTCTGTAACCATTTTAGGCAGTCATACACAACCAGTGTTTGGTGGCTGAAATTCAGAAGGAATTCCACCTGCCCATAAACTGCCTGATTTTTGACATGCCCACCAAGTGGAACCCAACTTTGGCAATGCAGAAGCGGCTGCACATGCAGCAGAGGGTCATTAACCACTTCAGCCCCGGAAGGATTTCCCACTTTAGGACCAGAGCACTTTTTGCGATTCGGCGCTGCGTCGCTTTAACTGACAATTGCGCGGTCGTGTGGCGTTGTACCCAAACGAAATTTGCGTCCTTTTTTTCCCACAAATAGAGCTTTCTTTTGGTGGTATTTGATCCCCTCTGCGTCATTTCTGATTGCCGCTATAAACAAAAGAAGAGCGACAATTTTGCAAAAAAAACCAAATTTATTACTTTTTGATAAAATACAAATCCAAAAATTTTTTTCTTTTTTTACAATAAAAGTTTTTATTGTGTTCCATCAAGCAAGATACAGTTATACATGGTGGACTCCGAATCCAGCTTATAAAAATACAATTTGAACCAGCATAAACATCTCACAACCTTTCATATTTCAGTCTTGAATTTTGATAGCATAATACCAGTATGCAGGATGTCCATGAACAGCTAAGATAGCCTAAAGAGAAGTCTCTCCATGACAGAAAAAAAAAAAATAAGTAGAGAAAAGGAAAAGGGGAAGGTACAAAGAAAATGTAGCGAGATGGCCTGGGTGGAAAACTTGAGCAGGGTCTTCTCGAAGGTGACCGGGGTGGGCGTCCCAAGGATCGCAATCTATCCACCCCGGTCTGTCGTCCACGAGGCTAAGGTCATTCCCTTCTGATTAGTTCCAGAAGGTATAACTTTTCAGTACGAGGTCTGCGAAGCAGTATTGGCTTGTAGTAGCCAGACACCCTACTCCCCAGCTGAGTGGGGGTAGTCATCCGAATATTTAAAAGCTAACCAGGGTGTCCAGGTCCTATTAAACTTTTCAACCGAATTGTAAACAATTTACGTCGGTTCTAGGAGTAGGGGTCTGTGACCTTTAGTTGACAGTGGGGGTGTCACCGCCTTACCGAGGAACGCCACTTACTGTAAATGTTAACCCTCCTCTGACACCGGGAACGATCTCTAAGCCAACTTTTCAAATTATCCTGGACCTGTGGGACCAATCGAAAATTTATAAGCCTACTGATGGGGGTGAGTCGACCCCTCATCCCACAGACCGATGATGTTCGGTTATGACGAAGCGTCTGGAGCATGACTTTTCAATATGGAAGACCTTGATTAGTCTTCCCTTACTGGAATCGGAGCACCTGCTGTCTGGCCCCACCTATCTAACGCTAGGAACCCTGCGGGTGGGGCCAGTGGAAGCTCTTCTGGGACGAGTTCAAAAGGTGGGTCCGGTAGAGCGATGTAAAAGAAACATGGAAGGGGAAAAGGAAAAGAGATGAATAAAAAAAAAAAAGACA
>BLSH010267421.1:143506-158832 GCA_018402905.1 Glandirana rugosa
GGAGAAGACCTCCATGAATTTCGAGTACTAGAATGCATATCTACCTTCAAAGGCAAACGGGACAGGCAGTGCCATCTCCCCTAAGTTGTAGAAAACGCGTGTGGTCTCCTCAACGGGCCCAAGACGCTCCGGAATGTTTATCTCGGATACCTCGAGGGTCTCACCATAGCGCTCAAGGCATGACGGACAGGGCAAACGGAAACTTCCATCTATACGTAAGATCATGAGCTTTAAGTACCTCCAGAAGAGGGCGAAGCGCTCTGCGGTTTCCCAGTGTGATAGGGGACAGGTCCTGAAAAAGGGCGACCGTGTGGTCTTGGTAGGTGATATTACCTGCCCGCCGGGCTTGCATCAGGACTTCCTCCTTCAGTCTATAGTCGGGCATACAGCAAATGACGTCCCTTGGGGGTGCTGCGTCATCAGGTCTTGGTCTCAAGGCCCTATGAGCTCTCTCAAATGCGATCGTAGTATCGATCGGTCTTCCCAGAAGCGAGTTAAACATCTCGGCCAGGGTCACCTGGATCTGGGCCGGGGCAATCGCTTCGGGCAGGCCTCTAACTCTGATGTTATGTCTTCTGCCCCGGTTATCCAGGTCCTCCAGGTGCCTGTTAACCGCTATGAGTTGTGTGGAATGGGCTGAGGTAACCGTCATGAGGTGCGATATGTTCTGGTCCCTTTTTCTGTCTGCTCTGTCAGTTTGTATCGCTCGTTCACTGAGCGCGAGGATGTCCGCCTTCAGCTCGGTGATAGCCGAAGAGAACGTGCTTTTAATGTCAGCCACGAAGGCTGACATGTCCCCGTATGAGAGAGGGTGGTCTGCTGTCGGTCTGTGTCTTACCCCGTCTTCAGATGCCTGCTGCGAGTCCTCGCTAAGTGCATCCTCGTGGTCTTCCGGCGCCATATTGGCTTCGTCCCCCGTGTGCTTGGCCGACTGCTGGGACTTAAATAAGTCCGGGATTTTCCTCGTTCTGGGAACCGAGGACGATCTTCTCGGTGTGTAGGCGTCCTGGAGCTGATGTGGCTTGCCCATATCGAGCTTCAAAGGTCAGTTTTAGCGAGATTTAGCCGCAGGGCTGGGAGAGCTCTTTCTCTATGCTGCCATCCGCGCTGCGTGCCAAGCCACGCCCCCCCAAAAATTTTTTTCTATCGGTTTTGGCCGATTTATATTCTATCTCATATTTTTGGTAAAAAAAAAATGCAATTTATTGATTGGTTGCGCAAAAGTTGGCGCATTTACGGATGATGAGAATTCATTTCTGGGTTTTTTATTTTTATTTTTTTACTAGTAATGGCGGCGATCTGCAAATTTTAGCGGTACTGCGATATTGCAGCGGACATGTCGGACCATTTTGACACTTTTTTGGGACCATTGGCATTTATACAGCGATCAGTGCTATAAAAATGCACTGATTACTGTGTAAATGCCATTGGCAGTGAAGGGGTTAACCTGCAGGGGGCGCTCTAAGGGTTAACTGTGTTCCCTGGGCGTGTTCTTACTGTGGGGGGACTGCCCTGGCTGGGGAAAGGGGATGATCACAGCTTCCATATACAGGAAGGCTGTGATCATCGCCCTTCCCCCTTCAACAGAACGGAGATCCGTGTTTACATACACGGACCTCTGTTCTTTCAGTGCGGGGGAGCCATCGCGGGTAGCCGGCGGTGATCGAGTCTGCCCTACCCGCTCCCTGGCTCCCCCCGAACACAGTGAGCGCGCGAGCGCGCCTCCGGCGGCGCACGCGCGCTCACAATCCTAGTTATCGCGGCCGCCGTCCTGTGACGGCGGTTCGCGATAACAAGCCACCTTGCTGCCGTCATGCTGCGGCGGGCGGTCGGCAAGTGGTTAATGAATACCTGTGTGAGTACAGCACAGACAGGCTCAGGGCAGCTCAGCTTTTATTCCCCATGCCAACGGCTGCTGATAAAGGATGCATGTACTGTACTGCCACCAGGAGGCGACAAGGATGGTGAGCCGTGACAATGCATGCATCAGTGACACAATCCCTCTTGCGTTCCTACTGCAGCAGACCCTGCATAGCATTATCACCAGGGCACTTGAGGCAGAGCAGTGGGAGGAAAAGGAGGGCTTCCTTTCCTCTCAAAGCCCGCTTTATGCAGACATCATTCTTCTGACACAACAGAACACACAAGAGGAGAGGGAGGAGGAGGATTCTGACAGTTTTGCAGGTATTGAAGCAGAGGAAGACATACGTCAAGCCTTAAGAGAAGGTTTTCAGTCCCCAGAAACCTTGGCAGTAGTACGTGGCTGAGAGGAGGCAGTTCCAGATACTGTAGTCCTCAGTGACCCCAATGATTCTGCTTCTCATGCCTTTGCAAACTTGCTGTGCATAGGCTCCCTTATTCTTCAAAGCCTTAGAAAGGACTGGAGAATTTGTGGCATCAAGGAGAAGGATCACTTTTAGTTGGCAACCCTCCTTGTCCACCGTTATAAGGTGAAGGCCTCAGAACTCACCCTGCCCTCCCAGAGGAAGCATAGAATGAAATATCTTGAGAACACCTTAAAGTTTATGTAACACCTTTCCAGACTCTGGTACGTTAGAGTTAAATAGAAAAGCTAGTTTTGAGGCTTCTGTTGGTCATATGAGGAGCTGTGGAGAAGGGGGTTACCTCGGTGATGCATTTCAAAATTTTTTTAGTCGTCGGTGCCCAGGGCTGTCAGCTTCAAGATCCCATTGGCAGTGTCTGCATCATAAGATTATCTAGGGATTAAAACAGACATGGAGAGCTTCCCAGTAGACAATCCACTGGGTTAATGGTTCATGAGAATAGACCACTAACTAGAACTGTCCTTTTAATGCAACTGAGCTCCTGGTCTGCCCTGCGTGCTCAGGCATTCGGTACTGCCGGAGGTTTAGTGACAGATAAGAGAGCAGGCCTGTCCATAGACTCCTTTGACCAGCTGACATTTGTCAAAATGAATCAGTCCTGGATTAGCAGCAACTATCAAGCCCCTGATGCTGATGTCACTGATTAAGTGTTTTTGGGATCTCAAATGTCTACAAGACTGTCTAGGCTGCCTTACTTTGTTGGTGTTTTATTTTATCTTGAAGTCATTTTTTGGTATAGGTCTCATGGGCACAATTAACACCCATGGACAGATTTTTCTGCACAATATCATTAAAATGCTTTACAGCAAGACCATTTCTTGCTTTCATTGCTATAAGGTTAAGCTGTGAAGGCACCACCAACACCCAAAGAACAATTTATCTGCAACAGTTTGACCGGGACATCAAATTTAATTTTTTTACAGCAAGGCCAATTCTTGCTTTCATCCAGAGTACCTCTATAGGGTTACAATGTGAAGGCACCAACACCCAAAAACCAATTTTCCCCAGCTGTTACTTCTATCCAAAGTCTGCAAAAGAGACACCAGACTATCTAAAAAAAATTGTTAATCTTGGTGCACTATAGTGTACTATAATTTGGCTTCTTCACATAAGGCTTGCTCACTGTGGTGCAAAACGTTGTTATTTCCATCCAAAGTCTGCCAAAAGAGACGCCAGAATTTATCCAAAACATCTCTAATCTTGTTCAAAGTGCACTAAATTGTGGCTTCATCATACAGACTGTCTCCCAAGGGAGGGCTGGGCGAGGGGGCAGGGTGGCAATTGCCCTCCACGCCACTCCAACTTACATTTGAAATGACTGGCGGTCGTTGCCTGCTGACAATATTTCCTTTTTGTGGAGGAAGTAGGGGCCAGGGGCACGGCCGCCAACTAACTGCAAGCAGAGTGGGTCGCCCAGGGCCAGCACTACCATGGATGATGTCTATTATAGGAGCCAGACCAGGAGGCGGGACTTCGTATGACAGTGTCCACGCCAGGTAAGCAGGAGATCCCCGCTCTTTGTAATCCGGCAGCTCTCCTCTTTCTGCATTGCAGGCTGCATTGGATGGGCACTGGTGAGGCTGCATTGATGGGCACTGATGAGGCTGCAGGGTATTGATGAGGCTGAATTGATGGGCACTGATCAGGCTGCATTGATGGGCACTGACGAGGTTGCACCTCCTTTGTTGCTATTAACATTAAATTATATTACCACATTGTATCATATTTGTCTTGCTTCATAACATCAATATCTATTATAAAACCAGGTGGGCAAGGATTGTGAGCTGATTTGGTGGTTCAATGGGCCACTTTACTGGACTTGCCCCCCAGGCCTAAGGCTGCCAGCCCTCCCTGCTGTCTCCCCAAGCGGTTGTTTACAAAATAAAGAAAACTTGCAGGGAAAATCTGTTTAAATGTCATTTTTTTCCTTTACAAATGTCAGTTTTGCTGCAGCAGGTTCTATACACGGTACATATGCACCACTTTACAGGCAAACTAAGTGGACTCCCAGGCACTATATTTAAAGGAATTTTTCATTTTTATTGTTTCACTTTAAGCATTATTAAAATCACTGCTCCTTTAAAAACAATCTTTGCATTTTTACATGTCCTTCAGGGCAGTACCAGGGCCCCCGTACCATTTTTATGGCAAATAACTTGCATATAATCCTTCAAAATGGGGACTTTTGATTTTCCAAGTTTGGGTCCCATAGGCTTTAAAGTGATTGTAAAGGCTCTTTTTTTTTTTTTTTTTTTAAATAGCAAATGTGTCACACTTATCTCCTCTGTGCAGCAGGATTTGCACAGAGCAGCCTGGATCCTCTTTTTCTTGGGTTCCTCTTCTGCTCCCCTGGCCGCTCCCTCTGGTGAGTGTCCCCTCAGCCAGCAGCTTTCTATGGGGGCACCCGAGCCGAGTTAGAGCTCCTTGTATCCGTTCAGATATGGAGCCCCGACCTGGCCCGCCTCTCTCCTGATTGGCTGACTGATTTCGACTGACAGCCACGGTAGCCAATGGCCCTGCTTTGTGTCTCAGCCAATCAGGAGGGGTGTCTGGGACAGCTAAGACACTCGTGGACATCGCTGCAGAGAGACGGGGCTCAGGTAAGTAATTGGGGGTGCTGGGGAGGCTGCTACACACATAGAATGCATTAAGATAAAAAAAACTTCAGCCTTTACAACTACTTTAATAGGGTTTGCGGTTCAGGTGCAAACTTTTGCGATATTCGAGAGCTCTGGCATGAACCGAACTAGTGGGTGTTCAGCCCATCTCTAACTAAGAGTCATTTAGAAAAAGCAGCACACATTACACATTGTTATGCACACATTTGTAACCCCTTGATTGCCCCTAGATGCAAACCCCTCTAAAGTCAGTGTCATTAGTACAGTAACAGTGTATATTATTAGCACTGATCACTGTATTAGTGTGAAATTGCCTGCCACACTATTGCAGTCCCATTATAAGTCACTGATCACTGCCATTACTAGTGTAAAAAAAAATTCTAATAGACACTATAAACCAGTGGTTCTCAACTCCTGTCCTCAGGACCCACCAACAGACCAGATTTTAAGTATTACTTTGAAGAGATGCAGACTAGAATACTGCAATCACTAAGCAGCAAATTATATCACCTGTGATGTATTTCAGTTATCCTGCAAACCTGGCCTGTTAGTGGGTCCCGAGGACCGGAGTTGAGAACCACTGCTATGAACCATAGTTAGTAGGCACTATAACTTTCAAATTAATCAATATACAGGTGTTTTTTTATTGGATATGTTTTATAGCAGAAAGTAAAATCTGTTATAAAATTTTCTAAGTAAGTATATTTTCTCATTCACTGATGTGTGCTGATGAGTCTGCACTGATGGGACTGCACTAAAATCTGGCACTGATAGGTGTCATTGATAGGCATCACTGATTGGCAGCTCTGATAAGTACAGATTGGCAGTGCTTGTGGGCACTGTTGGGGCTGCACTGATCATCAGGACACTGATGATCAGTGCCCTAATTATCAGTGTAGATGTCTCCTGTGTGGACTTGCTGGTGCTGTCAGCATGAGGAGATGACTGCCGATAACTGGCAAATCCTGTTTACACTGTGTACAGCTGTGATTGGACACAGCTGGTCACATGGTAAACAGCCGCTGTGATTGGCTCTTTACCGCGATCTGTGATCAGCTCTGTTGGAAGGACACAGCGATCACAGATCCCTGCCGGTGTGTGGGCAGTGCGCTCAAGGGAGGACAGCTATAGATGCCCTCTTGGCAATAAGAGCCTGCACTGTAGCCGTATTTTGGCTGTAGCGCAGGCAGGAAGAGGTGAAGCTTCGACAAAAAATAAAACCCGGAAGCTTAGAGTAATTGGTATAAATGACGGATGGAGACTTCTGCGTAGGCGTTTCATCATCCAGGCGAGGTGAATGTGTTACTTTTCTGGATGCAACTTTTCTATATAATATGTTTGATTTTTGTACATAATGTAATTGGATATCTTTTTATTTGTGTAGTGAAACCTGTTGTTTCCCCTTCTTGTGTGTCAGGTGTAAGTGGACCAGCGAAACGCAGTGACGCACAGGAGTTCATTCACTCAATATTGTGTAACAACATTGCTGTTAATTTCAAGGCTTATTCTGCCCATTTGTTGCATTTAAATGTATACAAACGAATAATAAACAAATGAAAATGAAATATTCAGATACAATATCAATCCATAAAAATAAAGACTCAATCAATGAATCAAAAAAAAAGTCTTTGAAGTGTCTTGTGCTTGAAAGTGCTCAACAAAGTGCTCCAATATAATTCCAAGTGCAGCGTGAGAGGTGCCAGAACCCCCTTTGTGTCCCCACTCACCGAAAAAAGTGGACCTACTGCTTTTCAGTCAGAGGTCGTACAAGCTAGAAATCGGTGAGGAAGACACTAGACTGGGTCAGCAGGACAACCGGACACCCGAAATGTATTTCAATCTTCCCACATGGAGATATAATCTGGATGACTCAAATGAACAAAAACATCCTCATGTGTAGACTGAAAGAAATGCCACTTTATTGCGCAGATAAAAATCTACTTACAAGATCGATGATAAAAAAACAGCCTGGTAATCAATGAGCTGTCAGCGACGGCGTGCGTTCCACCAGCTCCTACCACTATAGGCGGAAGTGACGTAGAAGGCTGTGGCGGACCGGATATGACGTCAACGCGTTTCGACCTCGTCATGGAGCGTCATCACGGACCATGATGACGCTCTATGACTTTTTTGATTGATTGATTTTTGATTTATATATTTTTATTGAGCACTATTTGAGCACAAAACACTTCAAAGACTTTTTTTTTGATTCATTGATTGATTCTTTATTTTTATGGATTGATATTGTATCTGAATATTTCATTTTCATTTGTTTATTATTCATTTGTTGATCATCACTATTACTGAGGGGAGGCGCTACCTGTTACTGTCCCATTCTTAAGCAGATATTTATCTGAGTGGAGCTGCCCCCCATTATATATATATATATATATATATATATATATATATATATATATATATACACACACATTCATGTGTGTATATATATATATCCGATTTCATATTTAATCACTCATCTCCCACTACCAGAGGAGGAGCTGTCTATTTAGTTGAGCATTTAAATGTATATGTTTTTTAATTAACCAGTTGCCGACCGCCTGCCATGGCTTGACGGTGGCAACATGGCTCTCCATCACAAACTGCCGTCACCTGACGGCGGGAGCAAGTATTGTGGGCGCACATGTGCCGCTCACTGGCTAGCGGGAGAGACAATCAGCGGTGGGGGCGGACTCGATGTCCGCGGGCCACCCGCGATCGCTCCCCTGCAGTGACAGAATGGAGTTCTGTGTATGTAAACAAGCGGATCCCCGTTCTGTCGGGAGAGAGGAGAGTGATCGTATGTTCCCAGTAAATGGGAGCGGCAATCTCTTTCCAACTCCAGTCATTCCAGCCCCCACACAGTTAGAACACACTGAGGGAACACAGATAACCCCTTGATCGCCTCCTAGTGTCAACCCCTTCCATGCCAGTGACATTTACACAGTAATCAATGGCCACTACTCCATACTCATACTACTCAACCTCTCTGCAGCCTTTGATAACTGTTGACCATCCCCACCCCCTTAAAAAACTCCACTCTTGGCCTTCAAGACTCTGTCTCTCCTGGCTCTTCTCCTACATGTCAGAGCGTTCCTACAGTGTGACCTATAACTCTGTTTCCTCCTCTCCACTTCCTCTTTCGGTTGGGGTACCTCAAGGTTCTGTCCTTGGACCCCTTCTCTTCTCCATTTACACCTCCTCCCTTGGTCTGTTAATAAACTCCCATGGCTTCCAATACCACCTCTATGCTGATGACACTCAAATTTATCTCTCTACTCCTCACCTCACTCCTTCAGACTCCTCTTGCATTACTAGCAGACATATCAGCATGGATGTCACACCACTTCCTCAAACTCAATCTTTCTAAAACTGAGCTCATAATTTTTCCCCCAGCCCGTGCCTCTCCCCCTGACTTCTCCATCAAGATCAATAATACAACTATCAGTCCCTCCTCTCATGCCAAGGTCCTAGGTGTAATCCTAGACCCTGACCTGTCCTTTCAGCCCCAAATCCAATCACTGTCCAAATCATGCAGACTTCACCTCCGAAACATCTCCAAAATACGTCCCTTCCTAACCGCTGACACTACTAAGCAACTTATTCACTCCCTTGTTATCGCTCGCCTTGACTATTGTAACTCCCTCCTAATTGGCCTCCCTCTCCACAAGCTATCCCCTCTTCAGTCTATCATGAATGCTGCTGCCAGACCAGGGGCGGACTGACAACCCATGGGTCCCCCGGGCAATAGGAGATCATGGGACCCCCCTGTGTCCCTGTCCACACTCAAGCCACAAAAACACCACCTACTTATTGCACTGCGCCCACAGTGCATACATTCGCCCCTGTCCCTTTAGCTGCAGTGACAGCAGCTGTGGATGTACATTTGCTGCAGCAGGAATTAAACACCTGTTGCTTTTGGTGGGTGATCGCGACCCATTCAAGTGCAAACATCCTGCAACTATATGCAATCCCAGCAGCTGCAGCATGCTTGTGTGGGATCCAAGGAGTTAAAGCCGGTGCTGAGGAGGCAATACAACGCCTCCTCACTGCCTGATTTAATACTTTTTTCGCTGTACACAAGGTTGCATGGCCTTTGCAGAGCAGCCCTATTCACTTGAATGGGTTACACTTGGCAGGCACTACACCTGCCAAGCATGACAGGGTGTATAATTCCTGCTGCTGCTGCAACATGTGTACACCCCTGGCTACTGCAGTCAAAGGGGGTGTGGTTGAGGGTGAGTAAAAACAGGGCTCAACTATGAGGTTTTACCACCCCCAAACTGTGAATGTAAACAAGCCCAACTGTCCACAGTTGGTGTTTAGGGGACACCTGGGATGAGGACAGAGAGGCACCCCTGAGATAAGGACAGATAGGGGTCCTGGGATGAGGACAGAGAGGGGGTCCTGGGATGAGAGCAGAGAGCAGGTCCGGGGATGAGAGCAGAGAGGGGTCCTGGGATGAAAGTAGAGAGGGGGTTCTGGAATGAGAGCAAAAAGTGGTCCTGGGATAGCAGCAGAGAGGGAGTCCTGCAATGAGAGCAGAGAGGGGTCCTGCGATTAGAGCATAGAGGGGGTCCTGGGATGGCAGCAGAGAGGGGTCCTATAATGAGAGCAGAGAGGGGACCCTGGGATGAGAGCAGAGAGGGGGCCCTGGAGTGAGAACAGAGAGGGGGCCCTGGAGTGAGAACAGAGAGAGAGGGGGCCCTGGAGTGAGAACAGAGAAGGGGCCCTGGGATGAGAGCAAAGAGGGGGCCCTGGGATGAGAGCAGAGAGGGGGACCTGGGATGAGAGCAGAGAGGGGGCCCTGGAGTGAGAGCAGAGAGGGGGCCCTGGAGTGAGAGCAGAGAGGGGGCCCTGGGATCCGGCACTGGGCACCTGAATCAGCAACTTTCCTTGGGACTGAAGTACCAGGAGCCTCTCATGGGGCCCCCTATTGGCCAAGGGCCCTCGGGCAGTGCCCGAATGCCCTAATGGTCAGTCCGCCCCTGTGCCAGACTCATCCACCTTACCAACCGTTTTGTGTCCGCCACTCCTCTCTGCCAATCCCTCCACTGGCTTCCCATTTTCCAAAGAATCAAATTCAAAACCCTAACCATAACATACAAAGCCATTTACAATTCTGCCCCAAGCTACATTACCAAACTTATCTCCAAATATCACCCAAACCGTCCTCTTCGCTCCTCCCAAGACCTTCTGCTCTTTATCTCCCTTGTCTCCTCCTCCCATGTTCTTCTCCAGGACTTCTCCAGAGCCGCTCCCATCCTCTGGAACTCTCTACCCCAATCTGTCCGCCTATCTCCTACTCTGTCCACTTTTAGGCAATCCCTGAAAACTCATCTCTTCAGGGAGGCCTATCCTGCCTCCAGCTAACAACGGAATCTTCGACTCCCCTCATCAGTTCATCCCTCACAGTCCCTACCTTTTATTTCACCAGCCCCCCCCCCCTCTTAGATTGTAAGCTCACAGGAGCAGGGCCCTCTAACCCTCTTGTTTTATTGTTTATTGTACTGTTTCTGTAATGTCTCTCTTTATATTGTAAAGCGCTGCGCAAACTGTTGGCGCTATATAAATCCTGTATAATAATAATAATAATCAGTGGCTAGTTATAGCACATATCGCAGTACCGCTAAAAATCGCTGATCACCGCCATTACTAGTAAAAAATAAATAAATAAATACGCCATAAACAATTCTCAGTTTGTAGATATGGCAAATTCTGTGCAAACCAATCAATATACGCCTATTGCAATTGAATACATTTTTTTTTTTTGGACATTTATTATAGCAAAAAGTAAAAAAAATAGTTTTTTTTTCAGAATTGTCGCTTTTTGTTTACAGCACAAAACATAAAAAGCGCAGAGGTGATCGAATACCACCAAAAGAAAGCTCTATTTGTGGGGATAAAAAGGACATCAATTTTGTTTGGGTACAACGTCGCACGACCGCGCAATTGTCAGTTAAACAACGCAGTGCTGAATTGCAAAAAGTGCTCTGGTCAGGAAGGGGGTAAATCCTTCTGGGGCTGAAGTGGTTAACCACTTCCATACCAAGACTGTTTTTTGGGTTCAGTGTTTACGAGTTAAAAACAAGGTTTTTTTGCTATAAAATTACTTAGAACCCCCAAACATTATATATTTTTTTTCTAACACCCTAGAGAATAAAATGGCGGTCATTGCAAAACTTTATGTCACACCGTATTTGCGCAGCGGTCTTCCAAGCGTGCTTTTTTTTTTAATAAATTCATTTTTATTAGTTAAAAAATAAGAAAACAGTAAAATTAGGCCATTTTTTTTCATATTGTGAAAGATAATGTTACGCCGAGTAAAATGATACCCAACATGTCATGCTTCAAAATTGCGTCCGCTCGCAGAATGGCAACAAACTTTGCAACTTAAGAACCTCCATTGGCGACGTTTAAAAAACTCTACAGGTTAGCATTTTTGAGTTACGGAGGGGGTCTGGTGCTAGAATTATTGTTCTCACTCTAACAATCGCGGCGATACCTCACGTGTGTGGTTTGCACACCACTTTCATATGTGGGCGGGACTTATGTATGCATTCGCTTCTGCACGCGAGCTCGGCGGGACGGGGCACTTTAAATTTTTTTTTTTAATTGTTTAATTTTGCTTTTTACTATTAATTTTTACACTGTTCTTTTTTTAAAAAAATTAAAAAATTGATCACTTTTAGTCCTATTACAAGAAATGTAAACATTCCTTGTAATAGAAAAAACAGGACAGGACCTCCTAAATGTGAGATCTGGGAGTCAAAAAGACCTCACATCTCAGATTTACACTAAAATGCAAAAAAAAAAAAATTATTTGAAAAAAATGACAGCCCAAAAAAAAAAAAAAAAAAAAAAAAAGGGGACCCTTTAAGACCATTGGGTGAAAGTGACTTCTGACGTCATTTCCGCCCCGCCATGTTATGGAGCCTCGGCTCACGGACACTGGGCAGGGGGGGGGGGGGGTCGGATCCGATCATCTCCGCCGCTGCCGGCAGGTCCAGTAAGCGGCGGAGATGAAGGGAAAGCGGCGAGGGGGGGGCACTTCTCCCGCTGCTGATAAAAGTGATCTCGCGGCAAATCCGCCGCCAAGACCGCTTTTATCAAAAGCAGAATCGCCTGCTGAAAAAAAAGTGTATCTGAATGGTGGCACCATTCAGATATCTCCACTCAAACCCAAAGACGTCATATGACGCCCGGCGGTATGGAAGTGGTTAACCGCTTGCCGACCACTGGTCGGCAATTGACGGCGACAGAGTGGCTCTATTGCGCAAATCGCCGTCATATGACGGCGGCTGCGGGATTGAGCCTAGTGAGCGTGTGCACGCTGCCGGAGGCGCGCCCGCTCGCTCACTGTGTTCGGAGAGGGCCAGGGAGCGGGTGCGGCGGAGTCAATCTCCGCCGGCCACGCGCGATGCCCCCCAGAGTGAAAGAATGGAGGTCCGTGTAAGTAAACACGGACCTCCGTTCTGTGAAGGGGGAAGGGCTGTGATCACAGCCTTCCTCTACATGGAAGCTGTGATCACTTCCCTTCCCCAGCTAGGGCAGTCCCCCCACAGTTAGAACACGCCCAGAGAACACTGTTAACCCTTAGAGCGCCCCCTGCAGCTTAACCCCTTCACTGCCAATGGCATTTACACAGTGATCAGTGCATTTTTATAGCACTGATCGCTGTATAAATGCCAATGGTCCCAAAAAAGTGTCAAAACGTTCCGACATGTCCGCCCCAATATCGCAGTACCGCTAAAAATCGCAGATCGCCGCCATTATTAGTAAAAAATAAAAAAAAATAAAAACCCCAGAAATGAATTCTCATCATCCGTAAACGCGACCACTTTTGCGCAAACCAATCAATAAACGCTGATTGCGATTTTTTTTATCACAAATATGAGGAAGAATATAAATCGGCCAAAACCGATGAAAAAAAAATGTTTTTTTATATTTTTTTTTTTGGATTTGAATTTTAGCAAAAAGTAAGAAATTTGGGGTTTTTTTGCAAAATTGTCGCTCTTCTTTTGTTTATAGCGGCGATCAGAAATGACGCAGCGGTGATCAAATACCACCAAAAGGAAGCTCTATTTGTGGGAAAAAAAAGGACCCAAATTTCGTTTGGGTACAACGCCGCACGACCGCGCAATTGTCAGTTAAAGCGACGCAGTGCCGAATCGCAAAAAGGGCTCTGGTCCTAAAGCTGGAAATCCTTCTGGGGCTGAAGTGGTTAATATATGTTTTTACATTTTATTTTTATTTTTCTTTCTTCTTCGAATTATAGTAACGGATGTGGCATCAGAGTGATTTTGTTACTATCCATGGTAAAAATTAATTGTAATTATTCTGACATTTTGTGTTTTATTTACCTCTCAGCTCCGGGGTCAGCGAGTGTCCAAGTTCATCCAACAGAATCTGATCCACCAGACCCTCACCTATAGAGAGAAATATAAGGGGTCTGAGTCATGCATGATTGAAGCTGACCTTTCACATCACACCAAACTACAAATTGGATTGCTATCTAAACAAAGGAAAATAACTTAAAGCTGAACTCCGGGATACACAAATTTTTATCTCAATAGGAGAGACGTGTATTCTTTCTTGTATCTCGGCAAGCTTTTTGTGTGTCTTCCACATCTGTGCAGTAATCCAGTGTGAGACTTCCTGTAATAAAGACCGCCCACTGCTGATCTCTCTCCTTGTGCAGGGTGATTGGTCTTGTCTCCGCCCCCTCCTGTAGTTTTCTGCAGGCAGCCTGTAGGGGGTGGAGTCTGTTGGGTCCCTCTCACAGCGCTGCTCTCTGTACAGGCAAATACAGTGGGTACGGAAAATATTCAGACCCCCTTTAAAGTTTTCACTCTTTGTTATATTGCAGCCATTTGCTAAAATCATTTAAGTTCATTTTTTTTCCCTCATTAATGTGCACACAGCACCCCATATTGACAGAATTGTTGACATTTTTGCAGATTTATTAACCACTTCAGCCCCCGGAAGGATTTCACACTTTAGGACCGGAGCACTTTTTGCGATTCGGCGCTGCGTCGCTTTAACTAACAGTTGCGCGGTCGTGCGACGTTGTACCCAAACTAAATTTGCGTCCTTTTTTACCCACAAATAGAACTTTCTTTTGGTGGTATTTGATCACCGCTGCGTCATTTCTGATCGCCGCTATAAACAAAAGAAGAGCGACAATTTTGCAAAAAAACCCAAATTTCCTCCTTTTTGCTAAAATACAAATCCCAAAAAAATATATAAAAAAAATTTTTTTTCACCGTTTTTGGCCGATTTATATTCTTCCTCATATTTGTGATAAAAAAAAAATCGCAATCGGCGTTTATTGATTGGTTTGCGCAAAAGTGGTCGCGTTTACGGATGATGAGAATTCATTTTTGATGTTTTTATTTTTTATTTTTCACTAGTAATGGCGGCGATCTGCGATTTTTAGCGGTGCTGCGATATTGCAGCGGACATGTCGGAACATTTTGACACTTTTTTGGGACCATTGGCATTTATACAGCGATCGGTGCTATAAAAATGCACTGATTACTGTGTAAATGCCATTGGCAGTGAAGGGGTTAACCTGCAGGGGGCGCTCTAAGGGTTAACTGTGTTCCCTGGGCGTTGTTCTAACTGTGTGTGGGCTGCCCTGGCAGGGGAAGGGAAGTGATCACAGCTTCCATGTACAGGAAGGCTGTGATCACAGCCCTTCCCCCTCACACAGAGTGGAGGTCCGTGTTTACTTACACGGACCTCCGCTCTTTCAGTGCGGGGGGGGCATCGTGGGTAGCCGGCGGTGATCAAGTCCGCCGCACCCGCTCCCTGGCCCTCCCCGAACACAGTGAGCGCGCGGGAGCGCCTCCGGCGGCGCGTGCGCGCTCACAGTGCGCGATCTCGCAGCCGCCATCGTATGACGGCAGTTTGAGTTATCGAGCCACTTTGTCGCCGTCAACCTGCGGTTGGCGGTCGGCAAGTGGTTAAAAAAGAAAAACTGAAATATCACATGGGGGTCCTAAGTATTCAGACCCTTTGCTGTGACACTCAGATATTTAACTCAGGTGCTGTCCATTTCTTCTGATCATCCTTTGAGACACACTCCCCCTTCCCGACACTAGTGTCGGAAGGACATGTACCTTCGACACTAGTGAAGGGAAGGGGACGGTCCCGTCGGGTGTGTGTCAATCTTGTTGCGGGTCCCTTGTGTCAATTGGGAATCTCGCGGGGGACGTCCAATTGGGGAAGTGACGGTTACCGTAAATGTGTCATTAGTCACGTAAAAATATCGTGGCTAGCGACATATTTACGGTTACCAGGGTTTTTTCACAGTTTTACAAGGCTGTACAGGCGACGTTATAGCGTCGTGGCGATTTTTAGC
>BLSH010267421.1:194588-224146 GCA_018402905.1 Glandirana rugosa
TTAATGTGGGGTTTTGTGTAAGACGATGAGGAGGACTCATACCGCTATGGTGTACACGTATATGTTGTGTGTTAGAAATATTGTATAAATGGACAGCCTTGTGTAAAAAAAAAATGCATTTTCATTTTCTTTCCACATTTTCCAAAAACTTGTGGAAAAAATGAACCGTTCAAAAGACTTATTATGCCTCATAGAATATACGTTGGGGTGTTTACTTTCCAAAATGGGGTCATTTTTTGGGCGTTTCCATTGCCCTGGTGCTCCAGGACCTTCAAAAGTGCAAGAGGTAGTCAGGAAATGATATGTGTAATTTATGTCCTTAGAACGCCTGATGGCGCTCCCTGCATGTTGGGCCTCTGTATGTGGCCAGGCTGTGTAAAAGTCTCACACATGTGGTATCGCCATACTCAGGAGGAGTAGCAGAATGTGTTTTGGGGTGTAATTGGTGGTATGCATATGCTGGGTGTGAGAAATAACCTGTTAATATGACAACTTTGTGGGAAAAAAAACTGAAAAAAAAATCTTCATTTTGCAAAGAATTGTGGGAAAAAATGACAACTTCAAAAAACTCGCCATGCCTCTTACTAAATATGTTGGACTGTCTACTTTCCAAAAAGGGGTCATTTGGGGGGTATTTGTACTTTCCTGTCTTGTTAGGGTCTCAGGAAATGAGATCGGCCATCAGTGCATCAGGTGTGATAAATTTTCAGTGATTGGCACCATAGATTGTAGACTCTATAACTTTCACAAAGACCAAATAATATCCACTGATTTGGGTTATTTTTACCAAAGACATATATAGCAGTATATATTTTGGCCAAAATTTATGAAGAAAAATTACTAATTTGCAAATGTTATAACAGAAATAAAGAAAAATGCATTTTTTTTACAAAATTGCTCAAAAAATAAACACCCCAATGGTGATTAAATACCACCAAAAGAAAGCTCTGTTTGTGTGAAAAAAAAGGATGACAAATTCATATGGGTACAGAGTAGTATGACTGAGTAATTGTCATTCAAAATGTGAGAGCACTGAAATCTGAAAATTGGTCTGGTTAGGAAGGGGGTTTAAGTGCCCAGTGGTCAAGTGGTTAAAATATTTGCAAATTTATTCAAAATAAAAAAGGAAAAAAATGCCAAGTAGCCATAGCCTTTGCTCAATACTTTGGTGAAGCACCTTTGGCACCAATTACAGCCTCAAGTCTTTTTGAGTTATGATGTTACAAGCTTGGCACACCTTTTTTTGGGCAGTTTCTCCCATTCTTCTTAGCAGGACCTTTCAAGCTCCATCAGGTTAGATGGGGAGCATCAGTGCACAGCCATTTTCAGATCTCTCCAGACATCTTCAATCGGGCTCAAGTCTGGGCTCTGGCTGGGCCAAAAAAGGACATTCACAGAGTTATCCTGTAGCCACTCCTTTGTTATATTGGCTGTGTGCTTAGGGTTATTGTCCTATTGGAAGATGAACCTTCGCCTCAGTCTGAGGTCCAGAGCGCTCTGGAGCAGGTTTTCATCAAGGATGTCTCTGTACATTGCTGCATTCATCTTTCCCTTGACCCTGACTAGTTTCCCAGTTCCTGTCGCTAAAAAAATCCCCACAGCATGATGCTGCCACCACCATGCTTCACTGTAGGGATGGTATTGGTCAGGTAATGAGCGGTGCCTGGTTTCCTCCAGACATGACGCTTGCCTTTCAGGCCAAAGAGTTCAAACTTTGTTTCATCAGACCAGAGAATTTTCTTTCTCATGGCCTGAGAGTCCTATGGGTGCCTTTTGGCAAACTCCAGGGGGGCTGTCATGTGCCTTTTACTGAGGAGTGGCTTCAATCTGGTCACTCTACCACACAGACCTGATTGGTGGAGTGCTACAGAGATGGTTTTTCTTATGGCAGGTTCTCCGCTCTCCACAGAGAAATGCTGGATCTCTGTCAGAGTGACCATCAGGTTCTTGTTTACCTCCCTGACTCCCTGGTCACTCAGTTTGGCCGGGTGGCCCGCTCTAAGAAGGGTCCTGATGGTTCCAAACATCTTCCATTTACGAATGATGGAGACCACTGTGCTTATTGGGACCTTCAGTGCTACAGACATTTTTTTGTACCCTTCCCCAGATCTGTGCCAATCCGGTCTCGGAGGTCTACAGACAATTCCTTGGACTCCATGGCTTGGTTTGTGCTCTGACATGCACTGGTAACTGTGGGACCTTATATAGACAGTTGTATGCCTTTCCAAATCAACTGTCCAATCAACTGAATTTACCAGAGGTGGACTCCAATCAAGTTGTAGAAACATCTCAAGGATGATCGGTGGAAACAGGAGGCACCTTGAGTGTCATGGCAATGGCTGTGAGTAATTATGTATGTGGGATTTTTTCATTTTTTATTATGAAAAAAATTGTAAAAATATCAAACAAACTTCTTTCACGTTGTCATTATAGGATTTGCTTTGTAGAATTTTGAAGAAAATAATGAATTTAATCAATTTTGGAATAAGGCTGTAACATAAAATTTAGAAAAAGTGAAGCGATGTGAATACTTTTCGGATGCACTGTATTTGTAAAACATTGTGAAAACCATTTATTATTTTCCTTCCACTTCACAATTATGGGCCACTTTCTATCACATAAAATTCCAATAAAATACATTTACATTTTTTGGTTGTAACATGACAAAATGTGGAACATTTCAAGGGGTGTGAATACTTTTTCAAAGCACTGTTAATACAGTATGCGATAATAGACTCCTGATGCCTCATTACACAGAACCTGTTGCTTCCACTGTGCTGTGATAGCAATACAGGTAGGTAAAAAAAAAAAGTTAATAAAAATCGACAAAAAACACCAACTGTTTTTAACCACTTGCCGACGGCTGATCGGCAAATGACGGCGACAGAGTGGCTCTGTAACGCGGATCGCCGTCATATGACGGCGGCCGCGAGACAGAGCCTAGTGAGCGCGCGCGCGCCGCCGGAGGCGCGCACGCGTGCTCACTGTGTTCAGGGGGGGCCAGGGAGCGGGTGCGGCGGCTTCGATTGCCGCCAGCTACCCGCGATGCCCCCCCCGGAGTGAAGGAACGGAGGTCCGTGTAAGTAAACACGGACCTCCCTTCTGTGAAGGGGGAAGGGCTGTGATCACAGCCTTCCTGTACATGAAGGCTGTGACCACTTTCCTTCTCCTGTTAGGGCAGTCCCCCCACAGTTAGAACACGCCCAGGGAACACAGTTAACCCTTAGAGCGCCCCCTGCAGGTTAACCCCTTCACTGCCAATGGCATTTACACAGTAATCAGTGCATTTTTATAGCACTGATCGCTGTATAAATGCCAATGGTCCCAAAAAAGTGTCAAAATGTTCCGACATGTCCGCTGAAATATCGCAGTACCGCTAAAAATCGCAGATCGCCGCCATTACTAGTAAAAAATAAAAAAAAAATAAAAACCCCAAAAATGAATTCTCAACCGTAAACGCGACCACTTTTGCGCAAACCAATCAATAAACGCCGATTGCGATTTTTTTTATCGCAAATATGAGGAAGAATATAAATTGGCCAAAAACGGTGAAAAAAAATGTTTTTTTATATTTTTTTTTTTTGATTTGTATTTTAGCAAAAAGTAAGAAATTTGGGTTTTTTTGCAAAATTGTCGCTCTTCTTTTGTTTATAGCGGCGATCAGAAATGACGCAGAGGTGATCAAATACCACCAAAAGAAAGCTCTATTTGTGGGGGAAAAAGGACGCAAATTTCGTTTGGGTACAACGTCGCACGACCGCGCAATTGTCAGTTAAAGCGATGCAGCGCCAAAAAGGGCTCCGGTCCTAAAGCTGGAAATCCTTCCGGGGCTGAAGTGGTTAAAGTTCCAAAGTACACATTGATGTGCTACTCTGAAAGATTCCAGTTCTGCTTGTAGGCAGAGGCGGTCTGTATTCCCCACTGCAAGTGGTGTTTGATCAGCAATGCAGAAAGGGAAGGAAGTTGTGAAGAACTTGGACTTTTACAGGTGCACCGAAATTTTGGTGCCTATAATGGCGCCGAAAACACATGTGATTTTGTCATGATTTTTCCGTGATTTTACTGTGCATATGGTGTGTTTTTCATAGGTCATGTGACTCAAAATGATGCGTTCTTGCTGCGTTTTCAATGCATTTCAAAGAGGGGGAACGTCTTTGGTGGGTTATTTTTAACTGACCAAAAATGCAGCAAGCAGGGTTTTTATACCACAATGCAAACGCAACAGACCAGTGTGAAGATTCATAGGATTTAAAGGGATACATTTTACTTGAGCTTTTCTTGCACTTAGGCTGGGTTCACACTTGTCTGACAAACGGACCGACATTGTGAGCACAAGTCGCATTATGTCACAAAATCAATGTTTCCCTATGAAAGCCGTCTTAACTGGTCCGACACACATTGAAAAAGGTTCCTGTACTACTTTGGTCCAACTTTGGTGTTACTTCAGCCCATTGAATATCATTGAAGTCGGATCAAAGTCGGATCCTTGTTCTAACCATGGGCTTCCGCAGATAGGGGCAAGGGGGGGCAATTGCCCCCCCCCTGGAATCAGGGATCGGATCTGGGGTTGCCCACTAGGTCCTTATCCTCTTGGGCTATGTATGAAGTCTCTGATCGTCTCGTGTGCCATGTCCAAAGTCTCAGACCATCTCCTATACTATCTCTGCAGTCTCTGACCATCTCCTTTAGTATGTCTGCAGTCTCTGACAATCTCCTGTAGTATGTCTGCAGTATCTGACCATCTCCTGTACTATGTCTGCAGTCTCTGACCATCTCCTGTACTATGTCCGCAGTCTCTGACCATCTCCTGTACTATGTCTACAGTCTCTGACCATCTCCTGTACTATGTCCGCAGTCTCTGACCATCTCCTGTACTATGTCTGCAGTATCTGACCATCTCCTGTACTATGTCTGCAGTGTATGACCATCTCCTGTACTATGTCTGCAGTCTCTGACCATCTCCTGTAGTATGTCTGCAGTCTCTGACCATCTCCTGTAGTATGTCTGCAGTATCTGACCATCTCCTGTACTATGTCTGCAGTGTATGACCATCTCCTGTACTATGTCTGCAGTCTCTGACCATCTCCTGTAGTATGTCTGCAGTCTCTGACCATCTCCTGTAGTATGTCTGCAGTATCTGACCATCTCCTGTACTATGTCTGCAGTGTATGACCATCTCCTGTACTATGTCTGCAGTCTCTGACCATCTCCTGTAGTATGTCTGCAGTCTCTGACCATCTCCTGTAGTATGTCTGCAGTGTCTGATCATCTCCTGTTCTATGTCCGCAGTCTCTGACCATCTCCTGTACTATGTCCGCAGTGCCTGACCGTCTCCTGTACTATGTCTGCAGTCTCTGACCATCTCCTGTACTATGTCTGCAGTCTCTGACCATCTCCTGTACTATGTCTGCAGTCTCTGACGATCTCCTGTTCTATGTCTGCAGTCTCTGACCATCTCCTGTGCTATGTCTGCAGTCTCTGACGATCTCCTGTTCTATGTCCGCAGTCTCTGACCATCTCCTGTACTATGTCCGCAGTGCCTGACCGTCTCCTGTACTATGTCTGCAGTCTCTGACCATCTCCTGTACTATGTCTGCAGTGTCTGATCATCTCCTGTACTATGTCCGCAGTCTCAGACCATCTCCTGTACTATGTCTGCAGTCTCTGACGATCTCCTGTACTATGTCTGCAGTCTCAGACCATCTCCTGTACTATGTCTGCAGTCTCTGACCATCTCCTGTACTATGTCTGCAGTCTCTGACGATCTCCTGTTCTATGTCCGCAGTCTCTGACCATCTCCTGTACTATGTCCGCAGTGCCTGACCGTCTCCTGTACTATGTCTGCAGTCTCTGACCATCTCCTGTACTATGTCCGCAGTCTCAGACCATCTCCTGTACTATGTCTGCAGTCTCTGACGATCTCCTGTACTATGTCTGCAGTCTCAGACCATCTCCTGTACTGTGTCTGCAGTCTCTGACCGTGGTAATGTGATAATGTCAAAAAGCTGCATAGTATGGGTGACCTTAAAATGATGCCCCCCCCCCTGAAAAAATTTCTGCGGACGCCCATGGTTCTAACCATCCGACTTGGTGATTACAGCAGCAGTAAAAGGAATTTATCTCACACTGGGATTGTTTTGATTGGTCAGAGGACAAGTCAGACTATCTCAAAGTCGGAGCAAAATCTTATCTTGTTCATTCAAGTCAGATGGAAGTAGGGCCAAAGTAGGACCGATTTTGCAGGGCAAAGTAGGATCAAAAGTCTGACCGTTTTTGTGTGAACCCAGCCTAAAGGTGCCAATAATGGCTCACAACAAATTATATTCATTTAACCACTCGCCGACCGTCAACAGCAGGTTGACAGCGACAAGATGGCTCTCCTGGGCAAACCGCCGTCTCACTGTGTCCGGGGGGGGCCAGGGAGCGGGTGCGGCGGACCCGATCTCCACCGGCTACCCGCGATGCCCCCCCGGAGTGAAAGAACGGAGGTCCGTGTAAGTAAACACCGTTTCTGTTAGAGGGGGAAGGGAGTGATCACAGCCTTCCTCTATATGGAAGCAGTGATCACTCCCCTCCCCCTGCCAGTCAAACACTAAGACAGTTAGAACACGCCCAGGGAACACAGTTAACCCTTAGAGCGCCCCCTGCAGGTTAACCCCTTCACTACCAATGGCATTTACAAAGTAATCAGTCCCAAAAAAGTGTCAAAATGGTCCGACATGTCCGCTGCAATATCGCAGTACTGCTAAAAATCGCAGATCGCCGCCATTACTAGTAAAAAATAAAAAAAAATTAAAACCCCAGAAATGAATTCTCATCATCCGTAAATGCGACCACTTTTGCGCAAACCAATCAATAAACGACAGTTGCGATTTTTTTAATCACAAATATGATGAAGAATATAAATCGGTCAAAACCGATGAAAAAAATGTTTTTTTATATTTTTTTTTTTGATTTGTATTTTAGCAAAAAGTAAGAAATTTGGGTTTTTTTACAAAATTGTCGCTCTTCTTTTGTTTATAGCGGCGATCAGAAATGACGCAGAGGTGATCAAATACCACCAAAAGAAAGCTCTATTTGTGGGAATTTGCGCACGACCGCGCAATTGTCAGTTAAAGCGATGCAGTGCCGAATCGCAAAAAGGGCTCCGGTCCCAAAGTATGAAATCCTTCCGGGGCTGAAGTGGTTAAAACATTTTTTTTAAAAATGTAAAAAAAACAAATAATGTATTCATCAGTTTAGGCTATATATTCTTCTACATATTTTTGGTAAAAAATAAAATCGCAATAAGTGTATATTGATATGGTTTGCGCATAAAAGTTATCACGTCTACAAAATCGGGGGATAGATTTATGAACTTTACATTTTTTAAATATTTTCTACTAGTAATGGCGGCGATCCGTGATTTTTAGTGGGACTGCGACATTGCGGCGGACAAATCTGACACTAAGCCCAGGCTCACATTGAAGTGATTTGGCATGCGATTTGACCTGTCAAATCGCATGCCAAATTGGTGGCTATTGCCGGCAATGGCACCATCCAAAACGGTGTGGCGCCGCCGCATTGATTCCCAAAAGTAGTTCCTGTACTACTTTTGGCAACTCCGGGGGGGGGGGGGCGATTTGTATAGATATCTCTGCATGAACCCGCACAGATGTCTGTCAAATCGCAGCTGAAGTCTGACTGCATTGCTGGTTTGAAATCGTGCAAGTTCTGCTGATTTGATTTCAAACCTGCTCAATTGTCTACAAAATAAGGGATAGATTCATGGCATTTTTAAATTATTTTTTTTTTTTTACTAGTAATAGCGGCGATCAGCAATTTTTAGTGGGACTGCGACATTGCGGCGGATAGATCGGACACCTAACTGACATTTTTTAAACTTTTTTGGGAACCAGTGACATTATTACAGTGATCAGTGCTAAAAATATGCACTGTCATTGTACTAATGGCACTGGCAGGGAAGGGGTTAACATCAGGGGTGATCAAAGGGGTTAAATGTGTTCCCTCACTGTGGGTTCTAATTGTATGGTGGACGGTGTGACTGGGGAAACACACAGATCCATCTTCCTGCATAGCAGAAATACAGGAGCTGTGTCATCTCCCCTGTCAGAACGGAGATCTGCTTTGTTTACATAGGCAGATCCCCGTTCTGTCACCGCGGGGGTGGCCAGCGGACATTGAGTCAGCCAGGCCCTGCTGATTGGCTCCCCCGCTGGCCAATGGGAGCGCTCCCACAAAAGCGAGTTCACAAGCCAACGTACAGCTATGGCGATTCGTAGGATTGAGCCACCTTGCCATGCGTCAGCTGGTCCTTAACCACTTCAGCCCCGGAAGGATTTCCAGCTTTAGGACCAGAGCCCTTTTTGCGATTCGGCGCTGCGTCGCTTTAACTGACAATTGCGTGGTCGTGCGACGTTGTACCCAAACAAAATTTGCGTCCTTTTTTTCCCACAAATAGAGCTTTCTTTTGGTGGTATTTGATCCCCTCTGCGTCATTTCTGATCGCCGCTATAAACAAAAGAAGAGCGACAATTTTGCAAAAAAAAAAACACATTTCTTACTTTTTGCTAAAATACAAATCCAAAAAAAAAATATAAAAAAACATTTTTTTTCACCGTTTTTGGCCGATTTATATTCTTCCTCATATTTGCGATAAAAAAAATCGCAATCGGCGTTTATTGATTGGTTTGCGCAAAAGTGGTCGCGTTTACGGATGATGAGAATTCATTTTTGGGGTTTTATTTTTTTTTTATTTTTTACTAGTAATGGCGGCAATCTGCGATTTTTAGCGGTACTGCGATATTTCAGCGGACATGTCGGACCATTTTGACACTTTTTTGGGACCATTGGCATTTATACAGCGATCAGTGCTATAAAAATGCACTGATTACTGTGTAAATGCCATTGGCAGTGAAGGGGTTAACCTGCAGCGGGCGCTCTAAGGGTTAACTGGGTTCCCTGGGCGTGTTCTTACTGTGGGGGGACTGCCCTGGCTGGGGAAGGGAAGTGGTCACAACCTCCGTATACAGGAAGACTGTGATCACAGCCCTTCCCCCTTCACAGAACGGAGGTCCGTGTTTACTTACACGGACCTCCATTCCTTCACTCCGGGGGGGCCATCGCGGGTAGCCGGCGGCAATCGAAGCTGCCGCACCCGCTCCCTGGCCCTCCCCGAACACAGTGAGCGTGCGGGCGCGCCTCCGGCGGCGCGCGCACGCTCACTAGGCGCGATCACGCGCCCGCCGTCATATGACGGCGATCTGCGTTACAGAGCCACTTTGCCGCCGTCAATCACCGTTCGGCGGTCGGCAAGTGGTTAAAGAGGAAGTAAACCCTGATTGGGTTTACTTCCTCTATATTCCCCTGCAAAGTAGAAACATAATGGGCTACTGTGCATTGAATAGTAGCCCATTATGTGTCACTTACCTGCAAACAAAGCCTGCGACTGTGTGTCCCCTGTGCTGGCAACGTCCATCTTCTGCCCCTCTTCCTTTCGGGGCCGCGACTCCGGCTCTCTGACTGGCCAGAGTCGCGTGACGTCACTCCCGCGCATGCGCGTAGGAGCGGCCAGTCACGGCACCATCACAGTGAAGAAATGGCACTGAGGCCGTTTCTTCACTGCGCGTGTGCCGAATCATGACGTCGGCAACAGCAGAACACTGCATATCTCCTGAACCGTGCAGGTTTGGGAGATATGCAGGGTACCTACAGGTAAGCCTTATTATAGACTTACCTGTAGGTTAAAGTGGTTGTCACGGGTTGACAACCACTTAAGTGGTCAAAGGATAATTGTACAAAAAATTGTTTGGTTAAACTTACAAGCGCTTTTTTTGCAACTACTATTCCTTAATACTGGCGTTTCAAATTTACAAATGCAGCAATTTAGAAGTTGAATGAAAGGTTTAGCTCCGGGAAACACTTTTTTTATAGATAAGTAGTGCATTTTGTATTAGGGATTGACCGATTATCGGTACGGCAGACTATTATGGGCCGATATCAGCATTTTACAAAAAATCAGTATCGGTCGCAAAATAGACCGATATTACCGATATTGGTCTCTGCGGGCCATCTTTTTGGGGCCCAGATGACTGAAAACCCATTACGCAGGGGCTCGCGGCACACGTGCACGATGTCATTACGTCTCTGCGCACTGGGCCTAACGTTTTGAGTCTGACAGGCCTCCCTCGCCTCGCAAGACACTCGGGCGGACACGCCAGCTGGCCAGCCAGCAGCCAGTCATCCACCCGCAGTAAGGTGCCAGGCCACTGAGGCCAGCCAGCAGCCACCTTCCCACAGCCAGGTGCCAGCCAGCAGCCATCCACCCACAGCAAGGTACCAGCCAGCAGCCACACACCCATCCTCCCACAGCAGGGTGCCAGCCAGCAGGCCCACCCACAGCAGGGTGGCAGCCAGAAAGCCACCCACAGCAGGGTACCAGCCTGCAAGCCACTCACAGAAAGGTGCCAGCCAGAAAGCCCTCCACAGCAGGGTGCCAGCCAGCAAACCACCCACAGCAGGGTGCCAGCCAGAAAGCCACCGACAGCAGGGTGCCAGCCTGCAAGCCACCCACAGCAGGGTGCCAGCCAGTAAGCCACCCACAGCGGGGTGCCAGCCAGCAAGCCATCCACAGCAGGTTTCCAGCCAGCAAGCCACCCACAACAGGGTGCTGGCCAGCAAGCCCACCCACAGTAGGGTGCCAGCCAGCAAGCCCACCCACAGTAGGGTGCCAGCCAGCAAGCCCACCCACAGCAGGGTGCCAGCCAGCAAGCCACACAGCAGGGTGCCAGCCAGCAAGCCACACAGCAGGGTGCCAGCCAGCAAGCCACACAGTAGGGTGCCAGCCAGCAAGCCACACAGTAGGGTGCCAGCCAGCAAGCCACACAGCAGGGTGCCAGCCAACAAGCCACCGACAGCAGGGTGCCAGTCAACAACTCCACCCATAGGAGGGTGTCTGCCAGTTTTAAACTTACTCTTTCAAATTTCAATGCAGATGGATGCACTGCACTGCACTTATATATATATATACACATGTATTATATATGTTATATATAGATAATTGTTTGTATCGTATCACCTAAGGGAGGTGCAGAGTGCTGGCAGCTGTAGGGTGGATCATAGCAGCTCACAAGGTGTAACATTTTTCATTGAACAATAAAAGATTTGTTTCAGAAAAAAGTTAAGGGGCAAAATTCAGATGGAAGATCCCAACAGCTGGACAGAGCAATCACAGAGATGACGGTTACCGATAAGCAGCCATTTACAGTGGGGTCTGACTCTGGATTTCAGCGGTTGATGTCCATAGCTGAGCCAAGGTACCCACTGAAGAGTGAAAAGTATTACCGAAATGCTGGGAAAGATTCACCAAAAGGTCGTTGAGAAAGTAAAGGCTATGCTGCAACCAGAGAATGCTGGCAACTCATTCCCATTCACGACTGACTGCTAGTCAGGACCTACAGAGTCACTAATGAATCTTAAGCCTCGTACATACGGGATGACGATCGTATACAACAGGTCGTAATAACGACCGTTGTATGCGATATCGATCCTTCGTATGCGCGATTAGAACAGCCGAACATATGACGGTCGTACCAGGGTGTTGTATGAGCAAACTAGGAAACTTGGTCGTACCAACAAGCTCTCATACGACCGTTGTATGCGATATCGATCGTTCGTATGAGCGATTGAACAGTCGACATACGACGGTTGTACAAGGGAGTTGTATGAGCAAACTAGAAAACTTGGTCGTACCAACAAGCTCTCATACGACCGTTGTATGCGATATTGATCATTCATATGAGCGATTGAACAGTCGACATACGACGGTCGTACCAGGGAGTTGTATGAGCAAACTAGGAAACTTGGTCGTACCAACAAGCTCTCATACGACCGTTGTATGCGATATCGATCGTTCGTATGAGCGATTGAACAGTCGACATACGACGGTTGTACAAGGGAGTTGTATGAGCAAACTAGAAAACTTGGTCGTACCAACAAGCTCTCATACGACCGTTGTATGCGATATTGATCATTCGTATGAGTGATTGAACAGTCGACATACGACGGTTGTACAAGGGAGTTGTATGAGCAAACTAGAAAACTTGGTTGTACCAACAAGCTCTCATACGACCGTTGTATGCGATATTGATCATTCGTATGAGTGATTGAACAGTCGACATACGACGGTTGTACAAGGGAGTTGTATGAGCAAACTAGAAAACTTGGTTGTACCAACAAGCTCTCATACGACCGTTGTATGCGATATTGATCATTCGTATGAGTGATTGAACAGTCGACATACGACGGTTGTACAAGGGAGTTGTATGAGCAAACTAGAAAACTTGGTCGTACCAACAAGCGCTCATACGACCATTGTATGTAATATCGATGGTTTGTATGCGTGATTAGAACAGCCGACATACGACGGTCGTACAAGGGGAGTTGTATGGGCAGACTAGAAAACGTGGTCGTACCAACAAGCTCTCATACGACCGTTGTATCGTGTGTACAGAGCAGTTGGTACAACAAAGTTGTATTGTGCAAAACACGCATGCTCAGAAGTCAGAAACGGCCGGATGCTAATTACATGCACCTGAACATTCTTTCTTTGGTCGTACGATCGTGTAGTGCAGTCAGTATGCAATTTACACTATCCAACATACGATTTGCGACGATCGTACGTACGATCGTCGTCCCGTGTGTACGAGGCTTTACATGCCACTTCATTGACATGACAGTGGATGGACAAAATAGCAATTGGCGTTGAATACAAAAGTGATGCAAGGATCCCACACTGGGGAGTACATTAGAGAAATGTTTCTAGGCATGCTTGAAGACCGGGGAATAAACAAAGATCCAGTGATTCTTGTTCTTCGGGACAGCGGAGCAAATATGGTAAAAGGAATGAGGCTTGCTGAAGTGTCAGACCTCAGCTGCATAGCACACATCCTGCAACTTGCGGTAAACGACGGCCTGTCAAGCCAGAGAGCTTCGGTTGATATAATTGGCATGCTGAAGAAGTGCACAGGCCATTTCCACCATTCAGTCCTTGCCAAGCAGCGACTGAGGTGGCATTCTTCTCATAAACAGGTTCTTCCAGCTCAATGGAATTCAACACTTCACATGCTGCAAAGAATGCTGGAACAGAAGCGAGCTCTGAGCATCTATTCAGGCGAACGTGGAGGATACATCATCAGGGCCTTCTTTAATATTGATTGGACCCTGGGAAAATATTTTCTTGGGCCCCCCTCATGCAATTTCACTCTCCACCTGCTCTGAGACATACAATAAATAGCAACTAGACTCAAAATCAGTTTACTGAATCAGATCAGCAGTGATTTTGATTGGTTGCCAGAGGTTACAGCATATCATTACCACTTACTGACTGACTGCTAGAGGTTACAGCACACATTACAGCCCACTAGTTGCTAGAGGTTATAGCACATGATTATGCTTGTTTGGTTGCTAGAGATTACTGTACATCAATACTGCTCACTGATTGGTTGCTAGAGGTTACTGCACTTCATTACTGCACACAGATTGGTTGCTAGAGGTTACTGCACTTCATTACTGCACACAGATTGGTTGCTAGAGGTTACTGCACTTCATTACTGCACACAGATTGGTTGCTAGAGGTTACTGCACATCATTACTGCCCATGGAATGGTTGCTAGAGGTTACAGCACATCATCTCCTCACTGCCTGCACACCATGGACTGGGGAGCGCAAAGTCGCTTTCCTGACACCACAGAAATGTGATGCCCTTTAGCAGATATACAGCAGTGCCATCAATTATTAATGACACCCTAACACATCTGCTGACATGTGCTGTGGAATTTAAAGCATGCCCAGTGGGCAGCATCCAGTATTGGTGATGGTGAATATGACCTCGGGGGGGGCATGATATACATATGAATGCCACCTTTGTTTACATATCAGTGCAGCTGGCCGCCACTATTTACATATAAATGCTGTCGCTATTTACATAACAATGCCGGTTATTTACATGTAAACATAGGGTCTGCAGGTGAGTCATCTGTACACAACAATAGGGCAGAGCTGGGCAGCTTTAATAGCAGCACTTAGATATCGGGACACAGCACAGGTCTAAAACTTCAAGGGACAAGGCAATTTAAACCAGGATAGTTGGCAAGTATGAGGAAGCTGCTTTGGGCCCCACAACAATGACAGGGCCCAGGGCAGCTGCCCCTTTTACCCTGCCTTAAAGACGGCCCTGTACATCATTGTCACTTCCTGGTGATGGACCGCAGCAGCAGTGACGCCGTGCGTTCCACTCGTCACTGCCTGTGCATGTTATATTTAAGGGCGTGCTTTGGGCTGATGGGCACGCCTCTGAAGACATTTGATTGAATGAAACGCGTCAGTTGACACCGCGTCACGACCAGCACGCCCCTGACAACCGCGGTTTATGATGCATTGCCTATTCATACCATTTTTATCTTCTGCAATGTGAGTATAATTTGAATAAATGCCTATATTTTTAACATGGCGGGCTTCACTATTGGATTATTTCCCTTATCCCTCCTCTGCAGGGAGGAGTTTATCTGCTAACTCTGGTGGACGCCCGAGCCTGGATGAGTGCAAGGAGTTGGATCTCAATTTACTTTACTGTGGATCTGGTAAGGAGATAAGCTGTACATGGTGGTGTGGTGTGCTTCCGATTCACACTGAAGCTGATGCTGGGATTTCTACCTTCTCCTTTTTAGGCTCTATCATATGGACTATTACCTGTATTGAGCGCTGCATATTGGACTATTTTATTATGCTTTGAATGATCAATCAAGATTATGCCAGCTGCTGTTTGACTTATGTGTGTGTAGCGCAGATTTGCATATTTTGAAATTACTTATGGAGGATATAATTGTCCTACTGATCAGTGGGGACATTGTAGCCAAAGTCATTGAGACCCTCCTCTCAATAGAGGAAGTGACAATAGAGGCGAGTCATTACCACTCATCTGTGTCCTCTATCATCCCATGTGTGAGAGTGCTGCAGATGCTTCTTCAAGAGAATGAAGGACCTAACATAGGTGGCATTAAAACATTAGGGCAGGCCATGAGGGACAACACAGGCAGGTCATGAGGGACAACACAGGCAGGTCATGAGGGACAACACAGGCAGGTCATGAGGGACAACACAGGCAAGTCATGAGGGACAACACAGGCAGGTCATGAGGGACAACACAGGCAGGCCATGAGGGACAACACAGGCAGGTCATGAGGGACAACACAGGCAGGTCATGAGGGACAACACAGGCAGGCCATGAGGGACAACACAGGCAGGTCATGAGGGACAACACAGGCAGGTCATGAGGGACAACACAGGCACGTCATGAGGGACAACACAGGCAGGTCATGAGGGACAACACAGGCAGGCCATGAGGGACAACACAGGCAGGCCATGAGGGACAACACAGGCAGGTCATGAGGGACAACACAAGCAGGTCATGAGGGACAACACAGGCAGGTCATGAGGGACAACAAAGACAGGTCATGAGGGACAACAAAGGCAGGTCATGAGGGACAACACAGGCAGGTCATGAGGGACAACACAGGCTGGTCATGAGGGACAACACAGGCAGGCCATGAGGGACAACACAGGCAGGCCATGAGGGACAACACAGGCAGGCCATGAGGGACAACACATGCAGGTCATGAGGGACAACACAAGCAGGTCATGAGGGACAACACAGGCAGGTCATGAGGGACAACACTGGCAGGTCATGAGGGACAACACAGGCAGGTCATGAGGGACAACACAGGCAGGTCATGAGGGACAACACAGGCAGGTCATGAGGGACAACACAGGCAGGTCAGGAGGGACAACACAGGCAGGTCAGGAGGGACAACACAGGCAGGCCATGAGGGACAACACAGGCAGGTCATGAGGGACAACACAGGCAGGTCATGAGGGACAACACAGGCAGGTCATGAGGGACAACACAGGCAGGTCAGGAGGGACAACACAGTAAGGTCAGGAGGGACAACACAGGCAGGTCATGAGGGACAACACAGGCAGGTCAGGAGGGACAACACAGGCAGGTCATGAGGGACAACAAAGACAGGTCATGAGAGACAACACAGGCAGGTCATGAGGGACAACACAGGCAGGTCAGGAGGGACAACACAGTCAGGTCAGGAGGGACAACACAGGCAGGTCATGAGGGACAACAAAGACAGGTCATGAGGGACAACAAAACTGGATGCAGTGGTGTAACTGCTATAAAACAAATTGAATTAAATTAATATAGTTGACCTGTATACCATGTTGGTAGGACGTATAATTAAGCCAATAACATCTATGAAAAAAAAGCAGTCCCAAGAGAGGGCAAAAAGTGGCTGTGCATACGTCTCTGTAGTGAACCAGGTCAATGAGAAACGTAATTGAACAAGTTAATTTATTATATATGATTGATAAAAAATACAATTGAGAAGAGCATTCAATACGTGAGGAGCTCAATTCGTTGCAAGACACCGGGGAGACACAAAACAATGGGACCACGGACTGACAAACTGTGACAGAAACAATAAACAATAAAAGACGTCCGGACGCCGGAGGGACTAAAATACCTGGACCACCCGATGAGAGAAAATTGTCTCCCCGCGGTTACGGAAAAAGTGGACTAAGGTGGTACCAGTTATCTCAGTGCCTCATTCAATGGGTTGACCAGGTGCTGGTTAGTACCCCTGACGGGGTGTGTAAACCAGGGGGATTCTGTTGCAACGCATGATTGTAATCCCTGATCAAGGGAAGTGTCCAGGGGGAACGTTTGGGAATAGGTAGCTTTATACTTCTATCCTTCTAAGTAAAGCCAAGGTTGGTTAGGAACATATGGATATATATGTGGCTCCTAAGTCAAGAAGAAGGTCCCATATAATGATAGTAATGTGTTTACTGTATATGGAAAGAAGATAAGGCCACATGAAGGTCAGGGAGCCTGGAGCAACTCGTGTGCTGTATTGTCTACTCTTGCTAAGTGCTGAGTGTGCAGTCACTGTGTTGTCTTTGGAGACATATTATGTACCAGGTTTACTGATATTTATCCCTACTAAGGCGTGGAGCCGCCAATCGGGGTGGTACTTTGAATACCGATATAGTCGGTTTCAATAGGAGAAGGATGGAAGGGAATGTAGTCGCCTCTCCAAACAGTCCTAATCATCTCCTGTGGGTAAAGCCATCTGCAGTTACACCGGATGGTAAGCGGAGCAGTCGGCCACATGTCCGTTAGAGGTTCTATGTGGTCTATGGAGGGAGCATCCCCTGGGATGCAGAGCCCGGGAGGGTCATGGCTTGTTGTGTGTCATGAATGGCTGTCTTCAATCGGCACCGTGTGCATCTGTGTGTAAAGCCAGTAGGCACAGTCAGGGGAGGGCTGGCAGCCGTAGGCCTGGGGGGCAAGTCCAGTCAAGTGGCCCATTGAATCACCGAATCAGCTCACCATCCATGCCCACCCAATGGGCCTAGCGGGGTCCATGGTAGGGCCGGCCCTGGGCGCACCCCCCCCCCCCCTTTGCCTGCAGTTAGTTGGTGGCTGCGCCCCTGGGCCCTATTTCCTTCCTCCACAAGAAAAAAAGTGTGAGTGGGCAGCAGCCATCAGCCATTTTAAATGTAAGTTAGGGTGGCCTGGGGGGCAATTGCCACCCTACCCCCTGGGCCAGCCCTCCCCTGGGCACAGTCCATACGCTCACCTCCCCATGTTGTCTCACTCCTCCTTCACTGTGCCCTACGGTGTGCAGTATGGCCCGGAATATAGTCCACTTCTGCCGGCTCCATCTTCCTTGTTCCTCCTGGATGTCTTCCGTGTTCCGGGCACTGTCCATCTTCAGGGGCGGAAATGACGTCAACGCGTTTCGCAACGGATGTACGTAGCTTCGTCTGGGGGCTCTTCTCGATTGTATTTTTTATCAATCATATATAATAAATTAACTTGTTCAATTACTTTTCTCATTGACCTGGTTCACTACATAGACGTATGCACAGCCACTTTTTGCCCTCTCTTGGGACAGGTCATCAGGGACAGCCTCACCAAACGCTTTGAGAAGCATGAAGAGAATAAAAATGTTGTGCTGGCATGTCTTTTGGATTCTCGATACAAGAATAATGCTTTCTCTTCTGATGATGTATTGGCTAAGTCAAAACAATGGCTGACAGAAGATTAAACCACTTGCCGACCGCCGAACGTCCAAAGACGTCCTTGCCTTAAAGTGGTGATATCTGAATGATGTCGGCACCTACAGGCATCATTCAGATATCATTTCAATCCGCCGGCGATTCTCTGCACCATAAGAATGATCATAGCAGCAGTTCAGCTAATTGAACCTTCTTATCGGCAACGGGAGGGGACGTCCCTCCCCTCCCGTGCTTCTCCCGGGTTGCCCATGCCATCGGCAGCCTGGAGAGCAGATCCGTCGCCGGCGGAAGTTGAGTGTAGAGATGACTGATGACCAGACCCCATATCCTGTCATGCAATATTCCTATTACAGGGGATGTTTGCATTCCTTGTAATAGGAATAAAAGTGATCAAAAAAAGAAAAAAAATTTAAAGAGAAAGTGTAAAAATTTACAAATAAAGGTAAAATAAATAATAATAAAAAAATTGAAAGCGCCCCGTCCCTGCGAGCTCGCGCACAGAAGCGAACGCACATGTAAGTCGCGCCCGCATATGTAAACGTTGTTCAAATCACATGTGAGGTATCGCCGCGTGCGTTTGAGCAAGAGCAATAATTCTAGCTCTAGACCTCCTCTGTAACTCTAAAAATGTAACCAGTAAAAAAATTTTAAAGCATCACCTATGGAGATTTTTAAGTACCAAAGTTTGGCGCCATTTCCTGAGTGGGCGCAATTTTAAAGCGTGACATGTTGTGTATCTATTTACTAGGCGTAACATCATCTTTCACAATATAGAAAAAAAATGGGGCTAATTTTACTGTTCTGTTTTTTTTTTTAATTCATGAAACTTTTTTTTTCCCAAAAAAAAACGCGTTTGAAAAATTGCTGCGCAAATACCGAGTGACATAAAAAGTTGCAATGACCGCTGCTAAAATATATATATATATATAATGTTTGGGGGTTCTGAGTAATTTTCTAGCAAAAAAACTATGATTATTACATGTAGGAGAGAAATGTCAGAAGTGGTTTAGGGCCGGGTTCACACTTGAGCGGCGCGACTTGCCAGGGCGAAGCAAGTCGCACCGCTCGAGGCGATCTCAACGCGGCTTGTGAGGAGACTTCTATCATAGAAGTCAATGTAAGCCGCGCTGAGATCGCCCTGAAAATAGCGCAGGAACCATTTTTCTAAGGCGCAGCGAAGCGATTCGCTCCTATTAGAACGGTTCCATTGCACAGCATTGAGACGACTTGTCAGGCAACTCAAGTCGCCTGACAATTCGCCTAGATGTGAGCGGGCCGCGAAGTCGCTCCGCTCAAGTTTGAACCGGTCCTAACACAAGCTGCTGGAGGTTGCTACAGAAAGGTCAAGTTTCTAAGAGAATGTTACTAATCTGGAAGAGCAGGATGCTGCAAAAACAGACAAACGTCAAAGAAAAAAAAAGAGCAGAAGAGTATCTTCATTGTGGTCGAAATTGATTCCATGTTCAGTGTGTTATTGGGGCCTCATGCGGAGGATTCTTCTGAATTTGCATCAATAATCAGCCTGGATGATGAACTTCATCTATATTTAAAGGAACCAGTAATTGACAGAAGTGGTGATCCTCTTCAGTGGTGGAAAGAAAATGAGACACACTATAAGGCCTCATACACACGGACGTTTTTTGACGCCGGCGTTTTCTGGCGTTTTTTTGCAGCTCTCCATGTTAGTCAATGGCCCCATAAAAACGCCAACGTTTTTGAGCTGAAGATGGCGTCGGCGTTAGTGAGCTGAAACTAGAACCCACGGCCATCGCGTTCTGAGGCTGCAACGTTTTGGCGTTTTTTGACGCCGACGCCGCAAAACGCTCACTAACGCCAACTAACGCATCGACATTGAGTCCGCCCGACCCGCAGGCACGCTCCCGGAGCGCGCAAATCATGCATGTGCGAGCCGCCGTTTAAAGAAGGCAATTTGCGCTACAGAGCCACTCTGCATTCGGCGGCTGATCCGGAAGCGGTTAAGGACAGAGCCTATTTCTGAGATTCGGTGTTTACCAGTTAAAATCATTTTTTTTTTGCTAGAAAGTTACTTAGAACCCCCAAACATTATATATGCATTTTTTCACCCTATAGAATAAAATGGCAGTCGTTGCAATACTTGTCACTATGTCACACACTGTACTTTCACAGCGTTCTTAAAAGTGCAATTTTTTTTTTGTAAAAAAATTTTTTTTTTTTAATCACTTGCCGACCGCCAATCGGCAATTGACGGCGGCAAAGTGGCTCTGTAACGCGGATCGCCGTCATATGACGGCGGCCGCGTGATCGCGCCTAGTGAGCGCGCGCACCGCCGGAGGCACGCCCGCGCGCTCACTGTGTCCGGGGAGGGCCAGGGAGCGGGTGCGGCGGCTTCGATTGCCGCCGGCTGCCCGCGATGGCCCCCCCGGAGTGAAGGAACGGAGGTCCGTGTATGTAAACACGGACCTCCGCTCTGTGAAGGCTGTGACCACTTCCCTTCCCCAGCTAGGGCAGTCCCCCCACAGTAAGAACGCCCAGGGAACATAGTTAACCCTTACAGCGCCCCCTGCAGGTTAACCCCTTCATTGCCAATGGCATTTACACAGTAATCAGTGCATTTTTATAACACTGATCGCTGTATAAATGCTAATGGTCCCAAAAAAGTGTCAAAATGGTCCGACATGTCCGCAGTACCGCTAAAAATCGCAGATCGCCGCCATTAATGGTAAAAAATAAAAACCCCAAAAATGAATTCTCATCATCCGTAAACGCGACCACTTTTGCGCAAACCAATCAATAAACGGCGATTGCGATTTTTTTATCGCAAATATGAGGAAGAATATAAATCGGCCAAAAACGGTGAAGAAAAATGTTTTTTTATATTTTTTTTTTTGGATTTGTATTTTAGCAAAAAGTAAGAAATTTGGTTTTTTTTTGCAAAATTGTCACTCTTCTTTTGTTTATAGCGGCGATCAGAAATGACGCAGCGGTGATCAAATACCACCAAAAGAAAGCTCTGTTTGTGGGGAAAAAAGGACGCAAATTTTGTTTGGGTACAACGTCGCACGACCGCGCAATTTTCAGTTAAAGTGACGCAGCGCCGAATCGCAAAAAGGGCTCCAGTCCTAAAGTTGGAAATCCTTCCGGTCCTTAAGTGGTTAAATTAAATATAAATTGATGCCCAACATGTCACACTTCAAAATTGCGCCCTCTCGTGGAATGGGGACAAACTTTGGCACTTAAAAATCTCCATCAGCGATGTTTAAAAATGTCTACCAGTTTTGAGGTCTAGTGCTAGAATTATTGCTCTCGCTCTAATGATCGCGCCAATACCTCACATGTGTGGTTTGAACACCATTTACCTATGTGGGCGGGACTTACATATGCGTTCGCTTCTGCGCGTGAGCTCGGCAGGATGGGGTGCTTTATTTTTGTGCTGTCCTTACAAAAAAAAAATGAATCACTTTTATTCCTATTACAAGAAATGTAAACATTCCTTGTAATAGAAAAAAAGCATGACGAGTCCTCTTAACCACTTGCCGACCGCCAACCGCAGGTTGACGGCGACAAGATGGCTCTGCTAGGCAAATCGCCGTCATATGACGGCGGGTGCCAGATCGCGCACTGTGAGCGCGCGCGCCCGCTGGAGGCGCGCTCACTGTGTCCGGGGGGAGCCAGGGAGCGGGTGCGGCGGACTCGATCTCCGCCGGCTACCCGCGATGCCCCCCCGGAGTGAAAGAACGGAGATCCGTGCATGTAAATACAGATCTCTGTTCTGTGAGGGGGGGAAGGACTGTGATCACAGCCTTCCTCTATATGGAAGGTGTGATCACTCCCCTCCCCCTGCCAGGGCAGCCCCCATACAGTTAGAACACACTGAGGGAACACAGTTAACCCTTAGAGCGCCCCCTCCAGGTTAACCCCTTCACTGCCAATGGCATTTACACAGTAATCAGTGCATTTTTATAGCCAATGGTCCCAAAAAAGTGTCAAAATGGTCCGACATGTCCGCCCCAATATCGCAGTACCGCTAAAAATCGCAGAGCACCGCCATTACTAGTAAAAAATGAAAAAAAAATAAAAGCCTCAGAAATGAATTCTCATCGTCCGTAAACGCGGCAACTTTTGCGCAAACCAACCAATAAACGCTGATTGCGATTTTTATTTTATCACAGATATGAGGAAGAATATAAATCGGCCAAAACCGATGAAAAAAAATGTTTTTTTTTTGTATTTTAGCAAAAAGTAAGAAATTTGGGTTTTTTTGCAAAATTGCCGCTCCTCTTTTGTTTATAGCGGTGATCAGAAATGACGCAGAGGGGATCAAATACCACCAAAAGAAAGCTCTATTTGTGGGGAAAAAAGGACACAAATTTTGTTTGGGTACAACGCCGCACGACCGCGCAATTGTCAGTTAAAGTGACGCAGTGCCGAATCGCAAAAAGTGCTCTGGTCCTAAAGTGGGAAATCCTTCTGGGGCTGAAGTGGTTAAATACAAGGTCTGGGGGTCAAAAAGATCTCACATCTCAGATTTACACTAAAATGAAAAAAAAAAAAAAATGTCACTTGAAAAACGGGCGGAAGTGACATTTGATGTCGCTTCCACCCTTCAATGCTATGGAGCCGAGCGGGCGCCATCTTGCCCTCACTTGGCATCCAGGCAGTGAGGGGAGTGGACCCGATCGTCTCTGCTGCTACCGGCGGAGACGACCAGAAAGTGGCGGGTGGGGAGGCCCCCCCGATAAAAGTGATCTCGCGGCGAATCCGCTGCAGAGACCACTTTTATCTGAAAGCCAACCACCCGCTGAAAAAAAAACCAATACTGAGGTTATGGTGACTAGCTGCTAACATAACAATGGTATTCCACATCAAAGTAGCGATGTACAATGACGGCGGGTGATCCGTAAGTCGTTAAGAAGTTCTTTACTTTTCCCAGTGGTTTACTTTAGACCTCTTCCATGTCAGTTTTGAAATCTGTGTGTCTTCTCCCATCAGTTTTCATGCAAGTATATGGTGAGCAGAACGAGCCCTTTATGTTTATAATTTTAATAAACATTAAAGCGGAGCTCCACCCGGTTAAAAGTCAGCAGCTACCAAAAGTGTAGCTGCTGACTTTTAACAATCGGCCACTCACCTGCCCCTCGTTCCAGCGATGCGGCCGCCCGAGGGCTCGCTCCTTTCCCCCTCCCCTCGGCGGCACCGGCATCACAGGTGTGGGCGCCTGGCTTTGGCTTCAAAGCCGTGCGCTTCCTGTGCATGCGCGAGTCGCACTGCAGCTTGTGAACGGCTCGGCGCTTCTTCTGGGTCCTGTGACGCGTCCCAGAAGATCGCAGAGAGGGAGGGGGGAAGGTGAACTTCTTTCCGGCTCCTCGCGCCAGGGGAGGAAGTGGACCGTGGACCCTATGAAAACAGGGTCCACAGTCCCCCCCCCCAAAAAAAATTAGATGCCAATTGTGGCATGTCAGGGGTCACCTCCCCTTAAAGCCGAAGTTCCACTTTTGGGTGGAACTCCGCTTTAACATGTTTAGTTTATACCATATTTGTGCGGAGTTTTGCAGACAATTTTTGTTATTTCTGAACAGTTTAAAAGTACAAAATATCCGCTATCTGCAGGTAAGGTGGCCGAAATATCGATATCGTAACGGCACCGAAAAAAGCGATATCGGTCGATCCCTATTTTGTATACAACTATACAGATCAGACCACAATGAGGAAAGAGGGCGGTTCAAATCAGGGACAGTTCCTCCAAATCAGGGAGAGTCCCTCCAAATCAGGGAGAGTCCCTCCAAATCAGGGGCAGTCCCTCCAAATCAGGGAGAGTCCCTCCAAATCAGGGACAGTCCCTCCAAATCAGGGAGAGTCCCTCCAAATCAGGGGCAGTCCCTCCAAATCAGGGAGAGTCCCTCCAAATCAGGGGCAGTCCCTCCAAATCAGGGACAGTCCCTCCAAATCAGGGGCAGTCCCTCCAAATCAAGGACAGTCCCTCCAAATCAGGGACAGTCCCTCCAAATCAGGGGCAGTCCCTCCAAATCAGGGGCAGTCCCTCCAAATCAGGAACAGTCCCTCCAAATCAGGGGCAATCCCTCCAAATGAGGGACAGTCCCTCCAAATCAGGGGCAGTTCCTCCAAATCAGGGGCAGTTCCTCCAAATCAGGGACAGTCCCTCCAAATCAGGGGCAGTTCCTCCAAATCAGGGACAGTCCCTCCAAATCAGGGGCAGTCCCTCCAAATCAGGGGCAGTCCCTCCAAAGCAGGGGCAGTCCCTCCAAATCAGGAACAGTCCCTCCAAATCAGGGGCAATCCCTCCAAATGAGGGACAGTCCCTCCAAATCAGGGGCAGTTCCTCCAAATCAGGGGCAGTTCCTCCTAATCAGGGACAGTCCCTCCAAATCAGGGGCAATCCCTCCAAATGAGGGACAGTCCCTCCAAATCAGGGGCAGTTCCTCCAAATCAGGGACAGTCCCTCCAAATGAGGGGCAGTCCCTCCAAATCAGGGAGAGTCCCTCCAAATCAGGGGCAGTTCCTCCAAATCAGGGACAGTCCCTCCAAATGAGGGGCAGTCCCTGCAAATCAGGGACAGTCCCTCCAAATCAGGGAGAGTTCCTCCAAATCAGGGGCAGTCCCTCCAAATCAGGGGCATTCCCTCCAAATCAGGGGCAGTCCCTCCAAATCAGGGGCAGTCCCTCCAAATCAGGGGCAGTCCCTCCAAATCAGGGGCATTCCCTCCAAATCAGGGGCATTCCCTCCAAATCAGGGACAGTCCCTCCAAATCAAGGAGAGTTCCTCCAAATCAGGGGCAATCCCTCCAAATGAGGGACAGTCCCTCCAAATCAGGGGCAGTTCCTCCAAATCAGGGGCAGTTCCTCCAAATCAGGGACAGTCCCTCCAAATCAGGGGCAGTCCCTCCAAATCAGGGGCAATCCCTCCAAATGAGGGACAGTCCCTCCAAATCAGGGGCAGTTCCTCCAAATCAGGGACAGTCCTTCCAAATGAGGGGCAGTCCCTCCAAATCAGGGACAGTCCCTCCAAATCAGGGGCAGTTCCTCCAAATCAGGGACAGTCCCTCCAAATGAGGGGCAGTCCCTGCAAATCAGGGACAGTCTCTCCAAATCAGGGAGAGTCCCTCCAAATCAGGGGCAGTCCCTCCAAATCAGGGGCATTCCCTCCAAATCAGGGGCAGTCCCTCCAAATCAGGGGCATTCCCTCCAAATCAGGGGCAGTCCCTCCAAATCAAGGAGAGTTCCTCCAAATCAGGGGCAGTCCCTCCAAATCAGGGGCAGTCCCTCCAAATCAGGGACAGTCCCTCCAAATCAGGGACAGTTGGGAGCTATGTACTAATGACAAGTTTTATGTCACCTAAAGATCTGTATAGGAGTCTTGTGAGACGCACACAATGTCAGATACAGGATATTCCTTCAATGAGATGTCTGTACAGGCGGTCCCCGGGTTACAAACAAGATAGGGACTGTAGGTTTGTTCTTAAGTTGAATTTGTATGTAAATCGGAACAGTGTACATTTTTTAAGTGTAGCTTCAGCCACAATAACTATTTTTAAGCTTTTTGGATATCATAGGGAAGGGGTAACACCCCTGTAATGTTTCATTTGCTGTCTAGATTTCTGATCAGAAGATGTCACCTCACTCCCTGTCCCAATGATAATTGGATTTTGAAAATTTTGGGTTGTTGCGGAAACAAGGATTGGTGATAAAATGTCAGTGGAGACCCCCATTTCCCATAATAACTGAGTTTCCCTTCCTAGGGGGAGATTTCCTCTCACTTCCTGTTGTCTCCCTCCATTTGTAAGTAGGAGTCGTTTGTAACTAGGGGACCGCCTGTATTGACAAATTGCCCAGCTTATAGGTTAATAAAATGTGAAATCTAAAGATCATAGTGAAAGCAATCAATAACATTATAAAACCCAGGAAATGCCACAAACGTGACAAAGTCCATCATATTTACCTCTATATGAAAGTTTTATGCTTCGTAGTCCTCCTATAAAATCGTTGCAGGTCGAGTTGAAATGCTTTCTTCCTGTATGCAATTTCCCAAAGATTTCAGTGGATCAGTCACATGAGTGTAGGCGTGTATAGCCAGGAATGCACAGTTCTGCTTACTAGATGTATAGAAAGCTATGTAGACACTCAGATCTGACCCTCCCCTCTAGTGTACTACTGGAGTGAAGCCATCAGACAGTTCCAAATCAGTGGTCATGCTATCAGACAAGTTTTTTCAGTTGCATTTTCAAGTAAGAAACACTAGATGGCGGAATATATAACATAATGCAATCTATAAAATAACGATTACACGGAGATCTCACACATACACCTCCCTCTGATATCTCATTGGTTACATAGTGACTTTACAATACTTCTAAATGGGATAAAAATAAAATCTGCCATTGGACCAATACGTTTACAATGCAGATGTGTCATACACACCCCCCTCTATGATATCTTACAATATGGTATGATTTTACTGTGGAAATTTAAAGATACAGAGCCCCAAATACCAACCCATTGGTTACATAGTGACAATTTTGCACTACTTCTAAAAGTGATAAAAATAAAATCTCCCATTGGACCAATACGTTTACAATGCAGATGTGTCATACACACACCCCTCTATGATATCTTACAATATGGTATGATTTTACTGTGGAAATTTAAAGATACAGAGCCCCAAAAACCAACCCATTGGTTACATAGTGACTTTTTTGCACTACTTCTAAATGGGATAAAAATAAAATCTCTCATTGGACCAATACGTTTACAATGCAGATGTGTCATACACACCCCCCTCTATGATATCTTACAATATGGTATGATTTTACTGTGGAAATTTGAAAATACAGAGCCCCAAATACCAGCCCATTGGTTACATAGTGACTTTTTTGCACTACTTCTAAATGGGATAAAAATAAAATCTCTCATTGGACCAATACGTTTACAATGCAGATGTGTCATACACACCTCCCTCTATGATATCTTACAATATGGTATGATTTTACTGTGGAAATTTGAAAATACAGAGCCCCAAATACCAGCCCATTGGTTACATAGTGACTTTTTTGCACTACTTCTAAAAGTGATAAAAATAAAATCTCCCATTGGACCAATACGTTTACAATGCAGATGTGTCATACACACACCCCTCTATTATATCTTACAATATGGTATGATTTTACTGTGGAAATTTAAAGATACAGAGCCCCAAAAACCAGCCCATTGGTTACATAGTGACTTTTTGGCAATACTTCTAAATGGGATAAAAATAAAATCTCCCATTGGAAGGCGCATGCGCGGTCTCGGCTAAGATGGATGCTTAGCCTTGAAGCTCCGCTCCGCCGCCGCTCACTTCATCCTCCAGCAGCCGAACGGAGCCCCACAGAGCGCAGCAGCCGAGACCGGGAGCCAGGGGAGAAGCCGCTCCACACCCAGATGTCTTCGGGGACGGCAAGGAGGGACCTCACCCGCATTCTTAGTGAGGCCTCTCCACAGCCTGACCCCTCAAAGATGGCGGCCTATCTGGAGAAGGGGGAGAGGAGATGGACACGGCCGGTCTGAACACAGGACACGCACCCCCCAACGGAGGCATCTCTCCAGAAGGTAGAGGAACACATCTACAGCAGGGAGAGTTCTCCCCAGCATCCTCAGACTCACTCCTAAGGGGACCCATGGCCCAGTACAACTTATCCCCACTAAGTGATGCTCTCTCCACTCCAGATATCCACCTACAGAAGCTGCAAACGGCCTCTCCCCCCATAACAGACCTCCCAGCCTTAATGTCTGCATTTTCTGACATGCTTGCTAAAAGCCTTGCTCAAAACGCAGCACAAATTACTGCAGTAATCCAGGCAGACCTACAACTTATAGGCAGCAGGATGGAGATTATAGAAAAGAAATCTGACCAAGCCATAGCCAGAATTAATCAAAACTCAGACAGAATTCAAGAACTCCAAGAGCACCTAGAAGCAGCCTTATCCAAAATTGACGACCTGGAAAATCGTTCGAGGCGTCAAAACTTTCGCATCAGAGGTCTCCCAGAATCCATCAAAGATATCAGACCAGCAGTAATATCCCTGATCAAAGACCTGATTCCTGATGCCCCAGCACATCGCCTAGAGCTTGACAGGGCTCATAGAGCCCTACAATCCCCCAGAAATTATGGCCTACCACGGGATGTGATCGTCAAGCCACATTACTATACTGTAAAGGAAGAGTTAATGAAAAAGGCTCGAAGCTCTGAAAATTTACAGATACAGGGTCACAGTATCCAGCTGTTCTCAGACCTCTCACCCTACACGATCCAAAAACGGAGAGCCCTGAAACCCCTAACCCAAATCCTAGTCCAGAACGACATTACATACCGATGGTCCTTCCCCCTCAGACTCAACTTTTCCTTCAAAAATAAAGCCTACGGCTTCTCCACAATTCCAGAGGGCGAGAAGCTGTTACTCCACCTGGGTTTGATCTCCCAAGAGCCACCCCCTACTACGGCAGGAAAAGGCCATTCCTCAACAAAAAGACCTTCTCCATGGAGTCCGCTTACACCGGCCTGGCAGAAACAACAATCAAAGAGGTCCAAGGAGGCTCAACCACCCTGAAACCCACTCGAACACTTACTATCCCACCTCTGCGGTCACATTCACCCATTAACAAAATGGACCTCCCCGGCGGGACTGTTGGATTTCTTATCCTTGTTGTCTGTCAAACAATTAAGCCACTTCACCGTTTTTCTACACTGTTTTTTTAAAAATAGTTTCTTGGTTTAGTATTTCAAGTAGGTTCTCATCACCCCGGCCAGTCATCAAATCCCCGCTTTCTCAGCCTACTACAGGGGACATCGAAGATCTCTTTCATCACACATCACCTATTACCCAGCCCAGAATAATATTCAGAGGGGCTCTGACAATAAGTATACCCCAATTGATAGCCTGACCTTTGAACTTTGGGTCACTACTGGACGAAGTGACGACGGCGGCACCCATGTGCCTACTTCTGCCTCTGAGGGCTACCAACAATTCCTCTCGGAAGCAGTTTCTTATGAAGGCCGGAAGGCCGTTAGGGTCTGATGCTTCCTTCCTGGGGGGAGGCTGGCACACCCCCAGAAAGGACTTCAGCCCATTTACACTACTATTATGTAATGTTATAGTTATTCTCTCCTCTCCACTACTCAATCCTACTCTGTCTCTCATCCCCTCTCTCCTCTCTAATACCCTCTCTTTCCTCTCTTCTCGAGCTCTAGCGAGCCTCCGGATACCCTTGGTAACTACTACAACTCCGCCGAACCTCCACATCTTCTCCGGGGGGACCAAGCCGAAGCTCCACAACTACAAACAGGGTAAGTCCTTTTATTTCCTCCGATTTACCATAACTCTCATGGGACAAACATCAACACCTCGAAGCCGAACCAGGGGGGCCTCTTCTACACCT
>BLSH010267502.1:7629-17651 GCA_018402905.1 Glandirana rugosa
CGGGCCCCCACCAACCAGCTAACGGGGGGGGTTTTTTCGAGGTGACTCGGTGGTGACCACCAAGGTAAACGTAACCTAACATTCAACAGTCATAACATACCTCCTGGTCATCGGTTTGTCTGTATTACTACCCATCTCAACTCGCTTCGAGACCTTCAAGCCCAAGACGACCAGGCAGGCTTGAAGCCCTGTTTCAGGTCCAGGCCCAGGCCTGCCCTGGGCTTGTTAGCGTGCCTGTGGCTTGGGGTAACTTTAGTTACCCCTGGGCTTGAAAATCCGTGTTTTTACCGACATCCTTTTGCAGCCCTCTAGGGCTTTCCAGGACTTTGTTACAGCCATTTTTGTGCCTAAAAGTTCGGGTCCCCATTGATTTCAATGGGGTTCGGTGTCCGTGCGATTGTTCGGGTCCCGTCCGGACCCGGACCTGGACTTTGTCCCGAAGTTCGGACGGACCAGCAGAACCCGAACTTCCAGAGCTTCGCTCAACTCTACCCATCATTATGTCTGTTTGGCTACTGGTCCTCCATACAATACTGACAACTTACAATCCAATGCAAATGGAACCACCAGTGGTGGCTCAGTGGAGCTTTTTTGGGGGGGGCAATCGACCAACCACCCCCGGGCCATCAGCATGGACTCATCCAGCACTCCCCAGCCAGCGGCATGGACTCATCCAGCACCCCCCCCCCCCGGGCCAATGGCATGGACTCATTCAGCACCCCCCCCCCCAGGCAGCATGGACCTTTCCAGAGTTTCCCCCCCCCCCGGTGACCGGCAGCAGCACTTGGCACCCCTCTCTTCCTCTTCCTCTCTCTTGTCTGGTCATTAGCCTAGGCTTATGACATCATTCACAGCTCTCTCTCGTGAGAGTTTGCCAGGAAGGGAGAGGGGATGAGTCATAAGAGGACCAATGAGAGCTGCAGGGCTACAGAGCTGGAGGTGCGCCTCTGTGTAAATTCAGGAAGTGAACAGGCAGCAGCTTCAGCTGCCCACAGTTAAAATGGCTGCAGCCAGACTTAGTGGAGGGAGATTTTTGCAGCATATTTGGCAAGTACAGAATCACAGTATATAGAAAATATGCAAAGTGGTTGGAGGGAAGCTGCAGAATGGCAAAGAGGTTTTTATTACAAATTGTGTGAGCGGACTGCAGTTCCTCTTTAACTATCCAACAATATATTACAGAACAATGCAAAATTGTCTTTGCTTTATTTGTGGATGTGAAAAGAGCAATAAAAAATATATTTTTGAAAAAAGGATGTGATCTGTAATATGTAAGGCAGCTCAGCCTGCACCCCGCCGGACACATTTACAGATATACTGAACAAATGATTGGATCTGATCGAAGCCTGGAGGTAATACAGCAAGACAATGGATTTTTTGGAATTCTAAAAATGTTAAAGGAACAAAAATATAATAAAGGGAAAGAATGCAGAGATGGTGACATAAAGATACAGGACACAGATTACAGATATTTAGTAGAATAATGTCTGAACTTTGCGAAGTGTCAATCCGAAGTTTGGGTGACCGGGATACTTCGCCTCTCACAAATACATTTTCTATATTCAGAGGGAGTTGTACTTTTGCATTAACATAGAAAATGTGACTAACAGAGGCCCAGCATTCCATTGTAATACACAAAGATATTTTATTGTAGAGTTCCTAGGTCTCCCATGTGGATGTGACTGCAGTTGGGAAACCGTTCAATGAATTACTATTATTATTATAATTCAGGATTTATATGGCGCCAACAGTTTACACAGCACTTTACAATATGAAGGCAGACATTACAATACAATTCAATACAGGAGGAATCAGAGGGCCTTGCTCATTAGAGCTTACAATCTAGAAGGGAGCGTCAAGTGATACAAAAGGTAATAAATGTGGGGGATGAGCTGATGGAGAAAATGAAAATACAGTTGTTAGGTGAAGGCGGGAATAGGCTTCCCTGAAGAGGAGGATTTTTAGGGATCATCTAAAACAGTGGTTCTCAACTCTGGTCCTCAGGACCCACCAACAGGCCAGATTTTAAGTATTACCTTGGGGAGATGCAGACTAGAATACTGCAATCACTGAGCAGCAAATGATATCACCTGTGATGTATTTCAGTTATCCTGAAAACCTGGCCTGTTAGTGGGTCCCGGGGACCGGAGTTGAGAACCACTGATCTAAAAGCTAATAGGGATGGGCGAATGGTTCGGCCCGAGCATAAGGTCAGGCCGAACGTTTGTTGTTCGGGCATTTGGCGATCAGCTGAACAAACGGGACGTTCAACCGTTTGTTCGCCCCCCCCCCCCCCAAACGGACCGCAATGTATTGCGGCACTGAACAGTGCATTGCATGCCCTGATTGGCTGAAAGAATGAAAGCTTCAGCCAATCAGGGCACAGAACACTGTCAGAGTCATGATTGGACACTGTCATCATGACTTTATCCAATCATGGCTCATTCCCGCCCCACAGTATAAAAGTATTCTTTCAATGGCAGCCATTTTCAGTGTGGTTTTGACTGGAGAGAGATAGAGCAAGGCTCTGTTCAGTGCTATTAGTTAATGTGCTAAACTGTGCTATTGTGCTTCAATTGTCAGAATTGTAGAATATTAGTTTAGTTTCAGTCTAGGGATAGTGTGAGTGTAGTGAGGAGCACCATTCAGCTTTGCATAGTGTGCAGCTAGAGTAGGGACAGCTCAGATAGTTTCAGTGCAGTGTAGTGAGACTGTGTCACTAATCTTTACATTAGTGTATAGCTAGAGTAGGTACAGTTCAGATAGTGTAAGTGTAGTGACGGTTGAACACCGTCTATTTGATTGCGTTACTGCAAGTTTAATGCCATTTACTTCTGTGTGCGTTACTGTCAGTTTAATGCCATATAGTTTTGTGTGCGTTACTGCCAGTTTAACGCCATATAGTTCTGTGTGCGTTACTGCCAGTTTAACACCACATAGTTTTGTGCTTTACTGCAAGCTTAACGCCATTTACTTCTGTGTGCGTTACTTCCAGGTTAACGCTATATAGTTCTGTGTGCGTTACTGCCAGTTTAACGCCATATAGTTTTGTGCCTTACTGCAAGTTTAATGCCATTTACTTCTCTGTGTGTTACTGCCAGTTTAACGCCATTTAGTTTTGTGCCTTACTGCAAGTTTAATGCCATTTACTTCTGTGTGCGTTACTGCCAGTTTAACCCCATATAGTTCTGTGTGCGCTACTGCCCATTTAATTCCATTTACTTCTGTGTGCGTTACTACCAGTTGAACACCATTTACTTCTGTGTGCATTGCTGCCAGTTTAACGCCATATAGTTCTGTGTGCGTTACTGCCAGTTTAACGCCATATAGTTTTGTGCATTGCTGCCAGTTTATTGCCATTTACTTCTGTGTTACTCTATGTTTAACGCCATATATTTCTGTGTGGGTTACTGCAAGTTTAACTTCATATAGTTTTGTGCATTACTGCAAGTTTAGCGCCATATAGTTCTGTGCGTCACTGTATGTTTGACACATTATATTGCAGTATATTATAGTGTATCCGTGGAGTGTGTCTGTGTAGTGTGAGTTCTCTAATTAAAGTGCACCAAACACCACTTCACATTGATTAAAGTGCATCTATGTACAGATTTCCACTTCTTCTTTACATTTGCTAATGAGCACCGCCCCCTCCCTCCCAATAATGTCTGGGAGGACAAGAAGGAGAGGCAGACGTTCCCGAGGCACTGTAAGGGGGCCAGCAACAACAGGCAATGGTGGACGTGGTGGTCAGTCCTCAGGCAGGGCACCATTTCCTCTGTTTAGTGAGTTTGCTCGTGCTATCCAGCCACAACATGCAGAGGAGTTTTTGGACTGGCGTACTAAACCTTCCTCATTCTCCTCATCCTCTGTCACACAAGCAGAGACAAGTGTGCAGCCCCCTGCAGTTGCCTCCTTGTCGACCTCTAATCCTGCCATAGCCCCAACATCAGCCATGGAGGAGTCAGCTGAGTTATTTGACCACAGCGTCAGCCACTTGCTCCTTGATGATGCCCGACCATTACTGGATTCAAGTTTAAACACTTTTTATTCGTTTTTTAGAAAACAATTGACATACATTATATATATACAGCTTAGTGTAGCAGATTTAAAGAAAAAATATTAGAAAACAAGACACACCAACAAAATAACAATGCACATATATCTATTACTCCTAGATTGTAGCTCCGATATAAATGTTTGGGCTCCCCTTGGGAGAAGAGGAAAAAAAAGGGGGGGGGGAAGAGAAAACGACCCCCCATAATGTGCAAAAGAAGAGGACAATAAAAGAGGGCATTAGCCCAAACTGTGTAACAATTCCATTCCTACTATATGTTTCCATACCTACATGTGTCCCTAAATATTTTGAACAATATACAAAAAAAGAAAAAAAAAACAAATGTGCAAAAGAAGAAGACAATAGAAGAGGGCAATAGCCCAGACTATATAGCAATTCCATTCCTAAAATATGTCAATTACTACGCGTGTCTCTAAATAATCTTGGACACCATAATATAAAAAAGGGAGGGGGGAAAGAAAACTCAATTTTGTTCATATAGAACATAAAAAAGAAGGGGACCTTGATATCTCTAATGTGAAAATTAACCAATCTTGATTCAGTGTCTATTCCTAAGTGTGTCCCTGTGGAATATTAAATATATCTACATATATACAAAAAAATTAAGGGGAAGCCTAAGATCTTATTACCCGTATAGCTCCAATAAATTGGCGACTGTTTAAATTTAATCCAACTGTTCCAGATTCTCTGGAACCTCCTGAGTTATTATTATTGGACATCAGTTCTTCCATGAGTCTGGTTTTATCTGCTTCCCTCAACCACTCTGTTATTGTTGGGGTTTCTTTTACTTTCCACTTTTTGGAATTATCATTTTTGCAGAATTCAGCAGAAATGGGATTATATTCACTTTTTTTCCTTGGCTCGCCCCTAACATGGAACAGGCATTGCCAAGGGTCTTGCTTCACCTCTGTCCCACTAATTATTTTAATTAGGTACAATATCTCTTTCCAAACCTGAATTAAGGGATAGGTCCACCAAATGTAGGCATGCGTTCCTGCACCTCCACATTCCCTCCAACATAAAGGTGGTATCTCGGGGTTAATTTTATTCAGTTTAGTTGGTACATAATACCATTTTAATAGCAATTTATAGTTCATTTCTTTTATCCTGGTATCTGCTGAGGTAGAGTGGGCATAATCTATTACTTTATTTTTCATAGTTTCCAATAAAAGTTGATTCAGTTCTGATTCCCAGTCCTCCAAGACACCTGCTGAGCCGGGGTCAGAAAAAGAGATCAGGAGCTTGTAGATGCCTGAGATCCCATGTCTGTTTATCCCCCTCCCCCCCGATCGACAAGTCTCCCCCAAGGGTTAAGTTCATGGACCGAGCGGAGAGGTCTTGGGGGAGATTCTATAAAGTGCTGAAGTTGTCTGTATCTCCATGTATCCCAAGGATGAGAACCGTATCTGCTTCGTAGTTCGCAAAGTGAGCACAAAATATTTCCACTTAGGACATCTTTCAATCTCAGGGAATCTGATAGAGTCCATTTTTATATGCCCTGTTTTCTTTCCCTGGCATGAAACAATTTGAATCTGAGAGAGGCATTAATGGGCTATTATTCAGCCAAAGAGTGTTTTTATGTTGGATATCCCATTTTCTCAGGGTCTCTACAGTGGTTGGGGCCAGTTCCTTCTCAAGACCTCTATGTTGCCCCGGCAGCCAGATTTTCTGGCCCAGGGGAGCTCCGTTTAGACTTTCCTCTAACTGCATTCAGATGTTGGTTCTGGGGTTGAGGATGACAGGGACATGAGCCTAGAGAGAGGGGAGAACACTGGTAGACAAATTGGCATTCATGTTCCCTCAGCCGCAGCGTATTGCCAAGTTGTCTCCAGTGGTAATGATGATGATGAAGATGGAGGAGATGGAGATGATGATGATGATGAGGTCACTGATGTGACTTGTCTGCCAGATAGAGCAGAGGAGGAAACTGAAGGTGAGGCGGCACAACCCCAAGGAGGCCGACATCAAGAAAGAGCAGAGAGCAGCCACCCTATTCCATCACATTCTGCAGCTGTTATCTCCCGGCCCACAGCCCAAAGCTCAGCTGTCTGGGCCTTTTCCAGCACATCGGCAGCAGATCGCACTGTTGCTGTCTGCAAACTGTGTCTCAGGCACATAAAACGTAGCAAAAACACCAGCCATTTGCGCACCACATGCTTAACAAGGCATTTAATGTCCAATCACTCAGCCCATTGGCAAGAGCACTTAAAAGCCATACAAAAGGGGCACAAAACTGTCCCACCTCCTTACCCACTTCAGTCTGCCCCTGCTATACCGAGTCATTACCTCTCAGCAGCTTCCACTGACAGGGATGATGGTATAGCACAGGGCGTCCCAGGTCCTAGCAGCACATCTGCCAGCAGCACACCACCAGCTGTAGACTGTAGCTGGCAAATTTCTCTGCCCCATCTGCTGCAGCGAAAAAAAAAAAATACAGTCCCTGCCACCCACATGCCCAGCATCTAAATGCAAGCTTGTCAAAGATGTTGGCTCTCCAATAATGCAGTAACCCTTAGCACCAACTAAGAAGCATTAGTGCACAATGGATTCTTACTGACTGATTTGGGTTCTTCCCTGTACTTTGCCCTTTGTGAAGACCTCACAATAGACCATTTACAGATCTTCACCCTAAATAAAAACTCAACTCATCTTCCCCTTCCTTCTCTTCCACCCCCCCCCACCCCCCACCTCTCTCATATTTAGATTTTTTCCCACTTATAGCATTTGTCCTCCGAATTCCACACTTGCTCAAAGGCAGAGCTTGTATGGAAGCCCCAACACTGTGCATGCGCAGAAACCCCCAGCGTGTGCCACAGGGGTCTGACGGGACCCAAAGGCTGGTCAGAGCCCTTTGGTACATCTGCCCAATTGTTAGCTTTTACATTCGATTGTTAGATTAGCCCGTGTTTGTGAGAATATTTGTGTTTTGGCTCAAAAACGTTAGTTCCAATTCATTCCTAAATATCTCAAAAACATATAAACCCACTTTGTGTCCACCAAATGCCTTTGCAAACCCAGATATGACCTTATAAAAGTAGCAGTGACATCATCACTCCATCCATGACAGACCACCTGCAGACAACTACAGGAGGAGGCAGAGACAAGACCGGTCATCCTGCAAAAGGAGAGAGAGCAGCAGTGACCGGTCTTTATTCCAGGAAGCTCCTGTACAGCGGAAAAGTGCAAAGTTTGTTTAATGCTGCAAGATTCAAATGTCATTTTGCATGGAAATAGAGAAAGTGTATGTGCATTTGTTCTGTACTGATGGGGCTATTTACTGTGCTGGTTATATGCTTTGAATTGATTTTAAATGGGAAATACCACACTTAGCCACTAGATGGCACTAAGCATCATAGGAAATTCCTATGATATTTATTACTATTTAGTGGCCAAATGTAGTACATTGACACGCTTATATTGACCCACTTCATTGAATCTGAACTAAGATCAAGATCTTGCTCCCTACAATTGTTTATTTCCTGTTCACTAAGGCAACTGTGAACCAGCATTAATGGAAGCTTAGTGTTTTTATTGTACTTTTATAAGAAATTATCAATGGCTTTGCTGCTGTTGTTGTTTTTTAGTCTGGTCCTTGTCTGCCTCCTGTGCCCACCTTCAGCTTTGTCACCTTCAGTGGATATAGCACTATACTTCCTTTGAATGAAGTTGTGATTATACCTCTAAGTGAATTTTCAGAGACCTGGGGTAAAAGTGAATTTTCAGAGACCTGGGGTAAAAGTGAATTTTCAGAGACCTGGGGTAAGCCTGCAGGATGGCGGACATTAACACACACGTATATAACTGCTAAATATTAGACTGTTTAAATGAGATTATTTTGTACATAGCTTTCTGTAACTATATGATATTTATGGTACATTCCTTATATTTTTTAACCATCAGGTTTATGCCCTAAGTGAATAGCATCCCCTGAGGAAGCCCAATAATAGGGCGAAACATGTCGGGATTCATCTATGTACCGCTATCAATAATATGAACTGGAAAATATGGGTTATAAGCACATTGATTTTATGAATAACATGCTTTAGATTTCTGTTAATAAATGTGAAGATTTTAACTTTACTCTTTGGTTGGAATTTCATATTGCACCGCTATAGTCCCATTTCATCCACTCTCCTTTTTTAAAAATCCAAGGATGAGGTGCTTAGGTGTTGTGATGACCAATCCACATTAGATTACATTCATATCATGTCACAGTATGCAATCCACAACAGCCACCAGCCATTGGAGTGCCAGAACACTGGGACCAGAAATGGGCACAGGGCCCTATCGTGGCATCAACACCAACAATCGGCATACCCCCAAGTGAGAGGCTGAGCACTGCAAATGGAGCACAGCCTTGAATGTCTATAGCATCCTGCATTTAACATAACAGTATGTGTGCCAAGGTGAGTTCCCCCAAGTGGGGTTTATGTATTGTCCTCCCAAGGATGAGCCGAGGAGTCAAATGATCTGGGAAGCTACATGGAGGGAGCCACAGTGCCTATGGTGAAGCTAGGATATTTGAGAGACGAGTCTTGCAGGCAGGCTTCTCTTAGTAGCAAGAAGACATCCATCACCTAAGGACACTATCAAGAAATGATTGCCATGGTCAAACCCCCCCATTACTCCAAACGGTATGTAGAAGAGATACTGGGTGGCACTTTGGGAGGTTAGCGATTGCCCACCCAATCCGAACAATAAAATAAATATTATTTTGCAGATTTGATTTGTTTTGTTGTGTTCATTGATATATTCACTTTTCCAACTCTGATATTAAAGCCATAGTCCATTCTTTGTACAACGTATGGAAGAAACATCTCATAAGATATATAAATTAAATATACTATAATATGATACAGAACAATGGAAACCTGGTTTACTTTATTTGTAAATGTGAAAAAAAGCAATAGAAAATATGTGATAATAAAGGATGTGGTCTGTAATGTAACCCAACTCTTATTCAGCCTATACCCTGCCAGACTCTTTTAGTGGATATACTGAACAAGGATTGGATATGATTGGAGCAGACGTGTATCATGAAATCAGTGGGCCCGTGTCTGAGATCAAAAGGGGGCCCTAGGCATTGAAAAAAAAAATGCAGCGTGCAGAGGGCATTGTGGCGAAAAGTGGGTGTGGTTTAAATTGAACTAAATATTGGGTGTGGCTTAAAGGGGGTGTGGTTGAATAGAGTCTGAGATGACTTACATAGTGCAGAATGGGGTAATGTTAATAGGGAATGTACAGTGCGGAGTGTATGGCAGTGGGCAGTGCATGCAGGAAAGGGGTGTGGAGTATATGGCGGTGGGTGGTAGCGGTGGTGTATGGACGGTGTCAGTCGTTTTTATTTGCTATTATTTTTTTTACAATTTTATCTATTTTTATTTTTTACATTTATTTCTTTAAATAATTTTTTCACAGTGTTTGGAGGTGGGGGGGGGGGGGGGCAGTGGACGGTGTCAGTAGTTTTTTATTTTACAATTTTATTCTTTTATTATTTGTTTACAATTTATCTTTTGATTTTGATTTTTTACAATGCTTTTTATTGGGTTTGGGGGTGGACATTGTCAGTTTTTTTCGAATTTATTTTTTATTGTCTTTTACTTTTTTTTTCCAATTTAATTATTTTTTTTATCAGCCCTGTTGGGGGGCTTTGGTGAGATATCAGGGTCTAAAAAGAGACAAAGAAAGGGACTGAGGATTCCCAGTTCCTTTCTCAGCAACCTCAGCTGCACTGAAGATGAATGAACAGAGGCAGAGGATCCTCTCCATTCATAAACTGAAGCAGAGTAAACACCGTTTTGATACTTCAATTGTGAATGGACAGAGTCAGTGAGTTTTCTCATTCAGAAAAGGAAGGGGCTGGTAAATGACAGGTTTACCAGCCCCTTCCTCCGCTCTCCATCCTGACAGATCCCCTGTAGCAGCCGGCAGGAGAGGAAAGGAGGGA
>BLSH010267503.1:5760-37054 GCA_018402905.1 Glandirana rugosa
TATAATTTCGTTATCAGGTAAGAGACATGTTGCATACCTTCTTTGTAGAGTATTCTATATATTTAATTTATATGATATTATACTATGTCTTGTTACCTTTGGACAAAATGAAATAAACATTTACCCTTATTTTCGTTATCTTTTATACACTATTATTTCCTATACCAGACATTATACATTGGGTTGAGAATAAGTCGGATATGGGACGGTCTGAGAAAATCACCTATATGACTTGTTCCTAACCTATACTAGCCTCGTCTGCACATAGTACTTTAGTCACCCGGGTACAGACTCTAATTTTCCCCCGGGATCCGTAACTTTTTTTTTCCGTCGTACGCCTCCCGTAACACCGTTTTTCACCCGTACCAAATTTAATCTGATTTATAACCCACACCGAATCACCCCCTTTAAGCCACACCCAATATTTAGTCTAATTTAAACCATGCCCACTTTTTGCCACAATGCCCTCCGCATGCTGCCTTTTTTTTTCAATGCCTAGGGCCCCCTTTTAATCTCAGACATGGGCCCACTGATTTCATGATACACGTCTGCTCCGATCATATCCAATCCTTGTTCAGTATATCCACTAAAAGAGTCTGGCAGGGTATAGGCTGAATAAGAGTTGGGTTACATATTACAGACCATATCCTTTATTATCACATATTTTCTATTGCTTTTATTCCCATTTACAAATAAAGTAAAACAGGTTTCCATTGTTCTGTATCATATTATAGTATATTTAATTTATATATCTTATGAGATGTTTCTTCCATACGTTGTACAGAGAATGGACTATTGCTTTAATATCAGAGTTGGAAAAGTGAATATATCAATGAACACAAAAAACAAATCAAATCTGCAAAATAATATTTATTTTACTGTTCGGATTGGGTGGGCAATCGCTAACCTCCCAAAGTGCCACCCAGTATCTCTTCTACATACCGTTTGGAGTATTGGGGGGGTTTGACCATGGCAATCATTTCTTGATAGTGTCCTTAGGTGATGGATGTCTTCTTGCTACTAAGAGAAGCCTGCCTGCAAGACTCGTCTCTCAAACATCCTAGCTTCACCATAGGCACTGTGGCTCCCTCCATGTAGCTTCCCAGATCATTGGACTCCTCGGCTCATCCTTGGGAGGACAATACATAAACCCCACTTGGAAGTGGATGCAGAGCTGTCTTGTAGGGTTCTTTAATGCAGTGGATCCTGCAGGGGAACTCACCTTGGCACACATGCTGTTATGTTAAATGCAGGATGCTATAGACATTCAAGGCTGTGCTCCATGTGCAGTGCTCAGCCTCTCACTTGGGGGTATGCCGATTGTTGGTGTTGATGCCACTATAGGACCCTGTGCCCATTTCTGGTCCCAGTGTTCTGGCACTCCGATGCCTGGTGACTGTTGTGGATTTCATACTGTGACATGATATGAATGTAATCTAATGTGGATTGGTCATCACAACACCTAAGCACCTCATCCTTGGATTTTTAAAAAAGGAGAGTGGATGAAATGGGACTATAGCGGTGCAATATGAAATTCCAACCAAAGAGTAAAGTTAAAATCTTCACATTTATTAACATAAATCTAAAGCATGTTATTCATAAAATCAATGTGCTTATAACCCATATTTTCCAGTTCATATTTTTGATAGCAGTACATAGATGAATCCCGACATGTTTCGCCTTATTATTGGGCTTCCTCAGGGGATGCTATCCGCTTAGGGTATAAACCTGATGGATAAAAAATATAAGGAATATACCATAAATATCATATAGTTACAGAAAGCTATGTACAAAATAATCTCATTTAAACAGTCTAATTTTTAATAGTTATATACGTGTGTGTTAATGTCCGCCATCCTGCATGCTTACCCCTGGTCTCTGAAAATTCACTTAGAGGTATAATCACAACTTCATTCAAAGGAAGTAAAGTGCTATATCCACTGCAAAGCTGAAGGTGGGCACAGGAGGCAGACAAGGACCAGACTAAAAAACAACAACAGCAGCAAAGCCATTGATAATTTCTTATAAAAGTACAATAAAAACACTAAGCTTCCATTAATGCTGGTTCACAGTTGCCTTAGTGAACAGGAAATAAACAATTGTAGGGAGCAAGATTTTGATCTTAGTTCAGACGCAATGAAGTGGGTCAAAATAAGCGTGTCAATGTACTACATTTGGCCACTAAATAGAGTAAATATCATAGGAATTTCCTATGATGCTTAGTGCCATCTAGTGGCCAAGTGTGGTATTTCCCATTTAAGACGCAATGAAGTGGGTCAAAATAAGCGTGTCAATGTACTACATTTGGCCACTAAATAGAGTAAATATCATAGGAATTTCCTATGATGCTTAGTGCCATCTAGTGGCCAAGTGTGGTATTTCCCATTTAAAATCAATTCAAAGCTTATAACCAGCACAGGAAATAGCCCCATCAGTACAGAACAAATGCGCATACACTTTCTCTATTTCCATGCAAAATGACATTTGAATCTTGCAGCATTAAACAACCTTTGCACTTTTCTGCTGTACAGGAGCTTCCTGGAATAAAGAACGGTCACTGCTGCTCTCTCTCCTTTTGCAGGATGACCGGTCTTGTCTCTGCCTCCTCCTGTAGTTGTCTGCAGGTGCTCTGTCATGGATGGAGTGATGATGTCACTGCTACTTTTATAAGATCATATCTGGGTTTGCAAAGGCATTTGGTGGACACAAAGTGGGTTTATATGTTTTTGAGATATTTAGGAATGAATTGGAACGAACGTTTTTGAGCCAAAAGTTTATTTTAAATGTGAAAACACAAATGGTCTCACAAACACGGGCTAATCTAACAATCGTATGTAAAAGCTAACAATTGGGCAGATGGGCCAAAGGGCTCTGACCAGCCTTTGGGTCCCATCAGACCCCTGTGGCACACGCTGGGGGGTTTTCTGCGCATGCACAGTGTTGGGGCTTCCATACAAGCTCTGCCTTTGTGCATGTGTGGAATTCAGAGGACAAATGCTATCCTTGCCTAAGTGGGAAAAAAATCTAAATATGAGAGAGGTGGGGGGTGGGAGAGAAGGAAGGGGAAGATGAGTTGAGTTTTTATTTAGGGTGAAGATCTGTAAATGGTCTATTGTGAGGTCTTCACAAAGGGCAAAGTACAGGGAAGAACCCGAATCAGTCAGTAAGAATCCATTGGGCACTAATATTTCTTAATTGGTGCTAAGGGTTACTGCATTATTGGAGAGCCAACATCTTTGACAAGCTTGCATTTAGACGCTGGGCATGTGGGTGGCAGGGACTGTATTTTTTTTTTCCGCTGCAGCAGATGGGGCAGAGAAATTTGCCGGCTACAGTCTACAGCTGGTGGTGTGCTGCTGGCAGATGTACTGCTAGGACCTGGGACGCCCTGTGCTATACAATCATCCCTGTCAGTGGAAGCTGCTGAGAGGTAATGACTCGGTATAGCAGGGGCAGACTGAAGTGGGTAAGGAGGTGGGACAGAATTGTGCCTCTTTTGTATGGCTTTTAAGTGCTCTTGCCAATGGGCTGAGTGGTTGGACATTAAATGCCTTGTTAAGCATGTGGTGCCCAAATGGCTGGTGTTTTTGCTACGTTTGATGTGCCTGAGACACAGTTTGCAGACAGCGCGATCTGCTGCAGATGTGCTGAAAAAGGCCCAGACAGCTGAGCTTTGGGCTGTGGGCCGGGAGATAACAGCTGCAGAATGTGATGGAATAGGGTGCCTGCTCTCTGCTCTTTCTTGATGTCGGCCTCCTTGGGGTTGTGCCGCCTCACCTTCAGTTTCCTCCTCTGCTCTATCTGGCTAACAAGTCACATCAGTGACCTCATCATCATCTCCATCTCCTCCATCTTCATCATCATCATTACCACTGGAGACAACTTGGCAATATGCTGCGGCTGGGGGAACATGAATGCCAATTTGTGTACCAGTGTTCTCCCCTCTCTCTAGGCTCATGTCCCTGTCATCCTCAACCCCAGAACCAACATCTGAATCCAGTTAGAGGAAAGTCTAAGCGGAGCTCCCCTGGGCCAGAAAATCTGGCTGCCGGGGCAACATAGAAGTCTTGGGAAGGAACTGCCCCCAACCACTGTAGAGACCCTGAGAAAATGGGATATCGAACATAAAAACACTCTTTGGCTGAATAATAGCCCATTAATGCCTCTCTCAGATTCAAATTGTTTCATGCCAGGGAAAGAAAACAGGGCATATCTAAAATGGACTCTATCAGATTCCCTGAGATTGAAAGATGTCCTAAGTGGAAATATTTTGTGCTCACTTTGCGAACTACGAAGCAGATACGGTTCTCAGCCTTGGGATACATGGAGATACAGACAACTTCAGCACTTTATAGAATCTCTCCCAAGACCTCTCCGCTCGGTCCATGAACTTAACCCTTGGGGGAGACTTGTCGATCGAGGGGGAGGGGGATAAACAGACATGGGATCTCGGGCATCTACAAGCTCCTGATCTCTTTTTCTGACCCCGGCTCAGCAGGTGTCTTGGAGGGCTGGGAATCAGAACTGAATCAACTTTTATTGGAAACTATGAAAAATAAAGTAATAGATTATGCCCACTTTACCTCAACAGATACCAGGATAAAAGAAATGAACTATAAATTGTTATTAAAATGGTATTATGTACCAACTAAACTGAATAAAAGTATATATAAATAAAATACCACCTTTATGTTGGAGGGAATGTGGAGGTGTGGGAACGCATGCCCACATTTGGTGGACCTGTCCCTTAATTCAGGTATATGGAAAGAGATATTGTACCTAATTAAAAGATTTAGTGGCACAGAGGTGAGGCAAGACCCTTGGCAATGCCTGTTCCATGTTAGGGGCGAGCCAAGGAAAAAATATAACGTAATCCCATTTCTGCTGAATTTTGCAAAAATGATAATTCCAAAAAGTGGAAAGTAAAAGAAACCCCAACAATAACAGAGTGGTTGAGGGAAGCAGATAAAACCAGACTCATGGAAGAACTGATGTCCAATAATAATAACTCAGGAGGTTCCAGAGAATCTGGAGCAGTTGGATTAAATTTAAATAGTGGCCAAGTTATTGGAGCTATACGGGTAATAAGATCTTAGGCTTCCCCTTAATTTTTTTGTATCTATGTAGAAATATTTAATATTCCACAGGGACACACTTAGGAATAGACACTGAATCAAGATTGGTTAATTTTCACATTAGGGATATCAAGGTCCCCTTCTTTTTTATGTTCTATATGAACAAAATTGAGTTTTCTTTCCCCCCTCCCTTTTATTATATTATGGTGCACTGCCCAAGATTATTTAGAGACACGCGTAGTAATTGACATATATTTTAGGAATGGAATTGCTATATAGTCTGGGCTATTGCCCTCTTCTATTGTCTTCTTCTTTTGCACATTTGTTTTTTTTTCTTTTTTTGTGTATTGTTCAAAATATTTAGGGACACATGTAGGTATGGACACATATAGTAGGAATGGAATTGTTACACAGTTTGGGCTAATGCCCTCTTTTATTGTTCTCTTCTTTTTGCACATTATGGGGGTCGTTTTCTCTTTTTCTCCCCCCCTTTTTTTTGTTTTTCTCTTCTCCCAAGGGGAGCCCAAACATTTGTATCGGAGCTACAATCTAGGAGTAATAGATAAATGTGCATTGTTATTTTGTTGGTGTGTCTTGTTTTGTAATATTTTTTCCTTAAATCTGCTGCACTAAGCTATATATATATATATTATGTATGTCAATTGTTTTCTAAAAAATTAATAAAAAGTATTTAAACTTGAATCCAGTAATGGCTGGGCATCATCAAGGAGCAAGTGGCTGACGCTGTGGTCAAATAACTCAGCTGACTCCTCCTCCATGGCTGATGTTGGGGCTATGGCAGGAATAGATGTGGACAAGGAGGCAGGTTTATCCACTCTGGCAACTGCAGGGGGCTGCACATTTGTCTCTGCTTGCGTGACAGAGGATGAGGAGGATGAGGAAGGTTTAGTACGCCAGTCCAAAAACTCCTCTGCATGCTGTGGCTGGATAGCACGGGCAAACTCACTAAACAGAGGAAATGATGCCCTGCCTGAGGAATGACCACCATGTCCACCATTGCCTGTGGACACATTTGTTGCTGGCCCCTTTACATTGCCTCGGGAATGTCTGCCTCTCCTTCTTGTCCTCCCAGACATTATTGGGAGGGAAGGGGCGATGCTTATTAGCAAATGTAAAGAAGAAGTGCCAATCTGTACGTAGATGCACTTTAATCAATGTAAAGTGGTGTTTGGTGCACTTTAATTTGAGTACTCACACTACACAGACACACTCCACGGATACACTATAATATACTGCAATATAATGCGGCCAACGTACAGTGACACACAGAACTATATGGCATTAAACCCGCAGTAATGCACAAAAACTATATGACGTTAAACTTCCACTAACACACAGAACTATATAGCGTTAAACTGGCAGTAACGCACACAGAAGTAAATGGCATTAAACTTGCAGTAAGACACAAAACTATATGGCGTTAAACTGGCAGTAACACACACAGAAGTAAATGGCATTAAACTTGTAGTAACACACAGAACTATATGGCGTTAACCTGGCAGTAACGCACACAGAAGTAAATGGCGTTAAGCTTGCAGTAAAGCACAAAACTATGTGGCGTTAAACTGGCAGTAACGCACACGAAACTATATGGTGTTAAACTGTCAGTAACGCACATAGAACTATATGGCGTTAAACTGGCAGTAACGATCACAAAACTATATGGCATTAAACTGACAGTAACGCCCACAGAACTATATAGGGTTAAACTTGCAACTGCTCTATCTCTCTCCAGCTAAAATCACACTGAAAATGGCTGCCATTGAAAAAATACTTTTATTCTGTGGGGCGGGAATGCACCATGATTGGGTAAAGTCACGATGACAACCATGACTCTGACAGTGTTCTGTGCCCTGATTGGCTGAAGCATTCATTGTTTCAGCCAATCAGGGCATGCAATGCACTGTGCAGCGCCGCAATACATTGCGGTCCGTTTGGGGGGGGGGGGGCGCTAACAAATGGTCGAACTTCCCATTTGTTCGGCTGTTCACCAAATGTCTGAACAACGAAAGTTCAGCGTGGACTTATGCACGGGCCGAACCATTCACCCATCCCTATTAGCTTTTAGACGATCCCTTCACCTAACAACTGTGTTTTCATTTTCTCCATCAGCTCATCCCCCACAGTCATTACCTTTTGTATCACTTGACCCCCCTTCTAGATTGTAATGAGCAAGGCCCTTTGATTCCTCCTGTATTGAATTGTAATTGTAATTGTACTGTCTGCCTTCATATTGTAAAGTGCTGTGTAAACTGTTGGCGCCATATAAATCCTGTATAATAATAATAATAGTAATTGATTGAACGGTTTCCCAACTGCAGTCACATCCACTTGGGAGACCTAGGAACTCTACAATAAAATATCTTTGTGTATTACAATGGAATGCTGGGCCTCTGTTAGTCACATTTTCTATGTTAATGCAAAAGTACAACTCCCTCTGAATATAGAAAATGTATTTGTGAGAGGCGAAGAATCCCGGTCACCCAAACTTCGGATTGACACTTTGCAAAGTTCAGACATTATTCTACTAAATATCTGTAATCTGTGTCCTGTATCTTTATGTCACCATCTCTGCATTCTTTCCCTTTATTATATTTTTGTTCCTTTAACATTTTTAGAATTCCAAAAATCCATTGTCTTGCTGTATTACCTCCAGGCTTCGATCAGATCCAATCATTTGTTCAGTATATCTGTAAAAGTGTTCGGCGGTGTGCAGGCTGAGCTGTCTTACATATTACAGATCACATCCTTTTTTCAAAAATATATTTTTTATTGCTCTTTTCACATCCACAAATAAAGCAAAGACAATTTTCCATTGCTCTGTAATATATTATTGGATAGTTAAAGAGGATCTGCACTTTGCTCACACAATTTGTTATAAAAACCTCTTTGCCATTCTGCAGCTTCCCTCCAACTACTTTGCACATTATTTTATATATACTGTGATTCTCTACTTGCCAAATATGCTTCAGAAATCTCCCTCCACTAAGTCTGGCTGCAGCCATTTTAACTGTGGGCAGCTGAAGCTGCTGCCTGTTCACTTCCTGAATTTACACAGAGGCACACCTCCAGCTCTGTAGCCCAGCTGCTCTCATTGGCCCTCTTATGAGTCATCCCCCCTCCCTTCCTGGCAAACTCTCACGAGAGAGAGAGAGCTGTGAATGATGTCATAAACCTAGGCTAATGACCAGACAAGAGAGAGGAAGTGGGCTGTATAAGGTTTTTACTGGCAGAAAAAATATGTTTTACTATCCAAAGTTAAAACAACAAGGGCAGAAGATTTACTAGATCAGTGGTTCTCAACTCCGGTCCTCGGGACCCACCAACAGGCCAGATTTACCAAGTATTCCAAGTATTACCTTGGAGAGATGCAGTCTAGAATACTGCAATCACTGAGTAGCAAATGTTATCACCTGTGATGTATTTCAGTTATCCTGCAAACCTGGCCTGTTAGTGGGTCCCGAGGACAGGAGTTGAGAACCACTGTACTAGATGGAAAGTTGAAAAAATGACTGAAGGTCCACTTTAAATTATATATCTTATGAGGTGATTCTTCCATACATTGTGCAAAGGATGAACTGATCCTCCTCCCGGCCAAATGGGAAGGGGTCTGAGAGTCGTCACCCGATTGGCTGAAAGTACAGGCGATCCTATTGGACGCCTAGGAAGGAGGAGAGAAGAGACGCGTGGCCTCTCTATGAGGGGAAACAGGAGGCGTTGCCTGGGACACAGCTTGCCGCCCTTCACCCACTGCCTGATCCGCCACTAAGATGGGGTAAGTTCCAGGCAGACAGTGGGCGAGGGGTGCCAAGTGTTGCTGGTCACCGGGGGGTACTCTGGATGAGTCCATGCCACTGGCCCGGTCGGGGGGTGCTGGAATGAGTCCATGCCTGATGGCTGGGGGGTGCTGGATGAGTTAATGCTGATGGCCTGGGGGGGTTGCTAGATTGCCCCCCAAAAAAAGCTCCATGAGCCGCCACTGGTGGTTCCATTTCCATTGGATTGTAAGTTGTCAGTATTGTATGGGGGACCATTAGCCAAACAGACATAATTATGGGTCCTTATATAATGTGATATGAAGAACTGCATTGACAAAATTATTACTGTTTCCCAAAAATACGAGACATAGAGGTAATCCCGTAAGGCATGCATTAGGTTAGCACCTTACAATATACATTTGGGGCAAGTTTTGAGATATGGATCAGTAGCCCAAGTTTTGTGGAAGAAATCATATCCTTGAGAGCCGGTTCACACTGAGGCGGCACGACGTGCAGGGCAAAGCAAGTCGCCCCGTTCGAGGCTACCTCAGCGCGGCTTGCAAGGAGACTTCTTTACATAGAAGTCAATGCAAGTCGCGCTGAGGTCGCCCCGAAAATAGTGCAGGAACCTTTTCTAAGTCAGAGCGACCTGAGTCGCTCCTATTAGAACGGTTCCATTGCACTGCCTGGGGACGACTTGTCAGGCGACTTGAGTCGCCTGACAAGTCGCCTCAGTGTGAACCGGCTCTTATAATAATAGCCTATACTAATTATCCTACAAAGTATTACTATGGTGACATTTGGGTCCAAAGCAATATTTCCAGGGGTTAAAAACTAGAGTTTCGAACTCTGCCACTAGAGAAGTTCATGATCTCAAATTTCCCATCCTCCTCAAAAAATAGGTGGATCTTCTCACTGATATGCAGCAGCTTCTCTCATAGGGGATCATTACCTCCGTTAAGAACGAGGAAGAACTTCAGGTTTTACATTTTAATCTGTTCACTGGGCAAAAGTTGCTGATGTGGAAAAACTCTCCACTCTCCAAAACGTTCAACTTGTTCCTGTGGGTCCAAATCTCTGCATGGAATTAACTATTGCCTCCCTTCTACCTGGGGACCTTCTGACCTCCTCATCCTACCTCCTAATTAATGCTATCTGCATTTTATTGTGAGCAAACACCATTACCATTTATTGCCTACCGCTTTGGCCTATCAATGACACCCAGAGTTTTCATTAAGATGCTTTCCCTATGGAAGCTCTGCCTTTCTCAGGCAACTCACATTCTGGATTACATGGATGATCTCCCATTAAAGACCAGGCCTCCCATGCTCTGACAGCCAATGTCTAGTGGATAGGGCAAACTCTACAGAGATTCAGATAAATTCCTCAACTTTTAGAAGTTGTTGTTGGACCTCAATCACTGATTGGAGTACTTGGGCCTATTATTGGATAAGTCCCTGTCCAGGATCTCCTGCGTCTGGGCAAACTCCTATTCCTCCTCCCTCATGGCCTTGGTCGATCAGCCCTTGACTTTTGCACTTAACTTTTCAGATAAGAAGAGAAAAACAATCACTTACCGATGTAAAAGTGATACTATGCAGTGTTGGTGTAGCTATAATATGAGTGGTACTGTGCAGAGACCATGCATACAGAAAAATGGCAGCTACTAAGAATTACACCCAACATGCAGAAGATAAGAAGAAGACTCGGTCACCATGACATACAAAGAACAACACAATTATATGCAGTGTGTGGTAACTTACAGGGTGACTCTCTGTATTTTAGGGTGAGTTGATATAGCAACACACAGAACGTTCAAATCAGCATCCCGAGGGAGCTAACAATCTATTATTCTTACACAATCATTCAAACACTCACACATACTCTGAAACACAGGATGTTACGGTCTTCACACTGTTCTTCATGGTTTGACTGGACTGGGCAGATCTCAGCCTGGGTGACCACACAGGAACAGGGGGATGGCAGTGCAGTCACGCCATGTATAGTGTATGTGATATCACACATAGAGTCTATCAGACCGGACACCACAGTACAGCAGCTCAGGACTCTTCTTGTTATCAGACATGGAGACAACAGGTAAGAGGCTCTTCTGTCCTATAATATTGTAGAAATGATTGCTGGGATTTAGGATTCATTCCAGAACAGTGATCACCGGTATTAGTAGTCATCTCACTTGGAATAAAGGAATCGCCGGTGTCACATGACTCGGGGAATTCAGACTCCATGCTTCATTTTCCTAATGTGGCCTACATTCACACTTGTGCGACTTGCAGACAGGCGGTCCATTTTCATCCGATCTCCCCATAGAGGAGAGCAGGACTCTGATAGGTCCGTCTTTGCACAGTGAGTGGAGACGGAGCTGTCATCCGCCTGCTAAGAGGGGACAGGGCCACTGATAAGGCAGTACAACTGGCCCTGGCGTACCGGGCCCGGGCCCTATCAGCTTGGTACAGGGGCCCGGCAGCTTTATAGTTCAGTTCTGCCAATTAAAAAAATATCGCTTACTAAACTACACCCCCCCCGTCTATTTGCTTAGGGGGGTGTATAACTAAATTTTCCTGGGCCCCAACAGGTCGACAGAGGGGCCCAGGAGTGAGAGCAGAGAAGGGACTTTTTCTTCTTTTTCGGGCGGAGGTATGGAATTCATCACCACAAGTTGCTCTGCTCAATTGTAGGATGCCCACTGTGTTTACTGGCGGAGTGATCTCAGTAAAAAAAAAAGCTCCGCTCTGCTCCCTCCGCCGGGTGCTAAGACTGATGGGAGACAGCTGGCAGGGAGCAGGAAGTCCACAGAATCCCTACTTTTTTTTTTTTTTTTTTGCCTGCGCTCAGTCATACATTTACTATGCAGATCTGCAGACTTTCATTGTCTCAGTACAGGAGACAGGAAAATATAGGAAAGTTCTAAGAACAAATACCCTCCAATCACACCAAGAGGATCCAGGGTAGAGGCAGAGCAGTGAAACATTGACAGAGCCATACAGCTGTGCTGTGTGATTGCAATAATTTTGATTTTCATATGAACAGTGCAATGCCACTTTACACTTGTGTTTTGGGGGGTGAGGGCAGAAAAAAACATGCTGCTGAGCTGTGTTTTTTAACCCCCCAATTACTCCCCTTTAAACCCAAGAAACCCATATGTGCGGTAGCAAAAAGCTGGGCTCTAACACCCTCACATCGTACATATGCGTCGCTGAGCGTGCAATGCATTTTGTTTCGAGGTGGGGTCAGGGGTAGCATCGAGGGCGGGGTTGAACAGGGGGCCCCATCTGGTAGGCTGTACAGGGGCCCCACGATTTCTAACAGCAGCCCTGAGTGGGGATCAATGGATCAATCCCTGCTGAGCTAGCAGGTCCGTCAAAATGGATCCGCTCCGTGTAAAAGGGGCCTTAGTCATGACCTCATAACTGTAGACGAGCATCAAACAAACATAGAAGCACCAAACAGGACTATAGCAATATCATGTACAAACCCAACTGGAGAGATTTCCAGATCAGCCTCCTGATATATAAAAATCCAGACCACAAGATTGAGCTTCCATCAAGAGTTTATCAAAGATTCAGCAATAAAATGGCAATGATTACAGACATTTATGTCCTTTATTAAGCCATATCTCTAATACCCTGCTATGTTACCATTGGCCACGGAGTGTTCTTCAGCCCCAGTGTCCTGCCTGTGACCAGGCCTGCTTCCTGTTTATTCTGTGCTTTGACCCAGCTTGCCTCCCGACTGTTTGATCCCAATCTCCTTCAATTGACCTTGGCTTGTGGGTTGACCAGTAGTGGCTGGTGGTATATTTTTTATCTTTTGTGGGGGCGGAAAAGAATACACCCACAGCCATCCCCCCCGGTGGGTTGGGTTACCCGGCACCCCCCTTGGTCAGTCACCAGCCCCCCACTTAGCAGCGCTTCCTCCGGGTGGTGGACAGCGGCTTGCCCTGCGTCTCCTCCTCCTTGGCATTATGGCAGCTTCCACCATGCATCTCCTCCCTCCTCCTCCTAGGCAGCCAATAGGATCGCTTCTCCTCTGGGCCATTCCGGTGATGGGTCTAAGGACCCGTTTCCTGATTGACCGGGAGGAGAATCAGGAAGACAATAGTGAATAATAATTTCCTATTGTCACACAACTGAGTGGGCTCAGCCCACCCTTTTTTGAAGCCTATTAGAGCTTTAGGCTCTAATCATGTGCTTCTAAAAAAAAAACCCCATTGGAATCCATGCGTCCGGTGCCCCTCATGTAGATTAGGGCCCGGGTGCATGGATTAGGGGAGTGGCGCCCCAGCGCCCCATATGGACGGGCCGCTGTTGTGTAATATTTCATATATTATATATATATGTGTATATATATATATATATATATGTGCATGCACATGTATATGTTATATTATATGTATACATATATTGGGTATGTATTGGGACAGGCAGTTGACAAATCTATTTGTCAACTGCATTCATCAAAAGAATGTTAATGGTTGTGCAAAGTCGCAGTGATATTCGGGACTGGTTATCTAATTAGGCATTTCAAAGGGTTTTGATTAAAGAATAGACTGACCAAACCAGCTGTTTTCTACATATGAAAGGGACAGATAATGCCTCCATGATATGTTAAGGTTAATAAAAGAACACCTAGGAGTTTATGATTACAGCTGTTGTTGACGGCTTAGGGTCATTGTCTATTGTTCTTTCAAGACAAAAGTAGATTAAAAGGCCTAATTAAGTTGGTCAACCAAATTGCTCACTCTTAGTCACCCATGGGAGGGGGGAAGAAAAGTGTATAAGAGGGAAGCCTGTTTTAGTTAAAGTTTGACAGGAAAACTGGGTTCCTCTGAAGTGGTCTCAATGCTACACTATTCCTGTCATCAATATTCTCTACACCTATGTTGGATTGTATTATTTCTTGTTGGACTTTGTTCTGTCTGAAGTCAATAAATGCTCCTCTCTGGAAGAACCGACCGAGTGCTGCGGAAAATTAACCATCATAATAATAACTAAATAATAGCATTCATTCATCCATTACTACATCACACTTCCACTACTAAATCACTACAGCCACCACTGGGTTTGAGTCTGTTTTCTGCCTGCTGGTTTTGTACTGCTGCTACTGATCTGCTACTGACCCCAACCTGGCTACTGACCCTGCTTCTGCCTTCTGAATCTGTAACTCTCCTCCCTGCCTGTTGCTGACTCTGCCTTGTTGTGACTATGGCTCTGACTCTTGTACCTGTGAGTTCCTGTGCTTTGTTTGTGTGAGAGCATCTGCATCCCATACAACTTCTGGTCCTGCAACCACGGCTTCTAAGCATTATACAGACTGTCATCTGGCCAGAACCTACCGCAGGTACCCGTGCCACTCCTTGTCCTGTTATACCCTGTCACCAACTCCAGGGGGCGCTGGACAGGAGGTGTAAAGGAAGCTCAGCTTCTATAAGGTACATAACACAGAGAGCTGAATGGCTCAGTACACATCATTGCTGTGCTGAGATACAATGCTGCTTCTGGCTACAAGTTTGCATAGCATAGAAAAACACAAACATATATAAATGTTGTATATCAGTTTTCCTCAACCTCCAGCACATGACCTGTTGCTGGGTCCCAGCTTCCTTACTGCTGGGCCATGGCTTGATAGGCCATTTATGTTTGGTGATAGATACTTGTTATACCACCTGAGATCGGATCATTGCCTGTGTCCATCCCCACCACAATCCAGCCTACACCTCCTTTCTACTTATCTTCTTCTCCGTCAGCCAACTCCCATCAACCTCCCTGCCAGTCCCTAGTCTGATCACTGGCCGGTGTCTCACCCTCTCCAGTCCCCCATCCACCCTCAGTTCCCTTACATGCCTCGTATTCATCATTTCTGTACTTGCTGAAAATGTTCTTACCCTGAAAAACAGCTAATGCATCCACCACATCTAAAGACTGGTGCTCCAATATAGGACATTTTTGGGTTTAGTTATATTTTATTGGAGATGTAAGATTTGGTGTTTAGAAACATGTGATTGGCTTGTGGGAGGGAATTTATACAGCTTTACTCTACTCCCCGGATGTGTAATTCTGTAGAGGAGGAAGTTACATCACAGTGACATCACTTCCTTGTCTTTAAAAGAAATAGGATTGGCTCCTGTCTCTTCGCGCCATAGGAAGCCACTGAACTTTCTCCCTTCACTCTACTGAGTTCTGGAAATATTAAGTAGAAGAGATTTTACCCAACTATGAATAATGAATGATTTATTGATAATCTCTACAGGTAACAGTGGGCAGAAACCCTGGCGTCCTTCCTGGAAAGGGGTCATTATAACCCTCCTTGTGGGATCCAATATCATCCTCATCCGTATCATTGAAGCTCTGGGTAAGTTATACAGAATGGTGGCCACAATCCATAAGAAGGGAGAGTCTCTGGGTCTGATTTATCAAACTGTCTAATGAAATGTAGAATCTGATTGGTTGTTGGGGGGACATTGGAAATAGTTATTTTCTCTGATTTGCACTGTGATAAATGATGGCCTTCTAACATGTAAGAGTTTCACCCCCCCCCCCCCCATTATATCTCCGGTCTTTGTGTCCTCCAGTTTATAAAGGTCAGACTTTGGAAAAAAGGATGAACCGGATCACCAATTCTACAGGTAGGTTTATTTTATTAGCTACATCCTAGAGCAGCCTTCTTAAAATGTTTTTAATACAGAGGAACTTGAAATAATTTTTATGTCCTAGGGAACCCCTGCTTAAAGCGTTTGTTATCCCAGCATTTCATATTCCTGATATGTGGCTGCTGTACCATTTACTTCTATGAGAAAGTCTCCTGTTCTCTTTGTATTGCTTCCTTTTTTGTGAAATCCTCTGTGTTTCTGCTAGTTTCCTTGCTTTCCTATTAAAAACTGACCACACTAAGCAGGAGAACACACCATGGTCAGTTCTCTAGCTGTGCTGGGAACTCAATGTGCTCTCCTCCAATGATCAGACTTGTCCTCCAATGTAACTCTACATAACGATTCAGCATCAGATAAACAACATATATGTAAATCATTAAAAAGCAGCGCTCTGTCACTTATTGTATATGGGACCAATGTCCAATGTTTACTGCATATAATCTCTCAAGTCTTTAATGTGAATAGTAATGCACCAATCACCAACAGGGGGTTTCCACTTCGTGAGTCCCCCTCCCCTAGGGGTCCAAACTCACCCCACAGTTGTTATAATAATCCTTTACTGTAAAACCAATGCTCAATCCCTCACATAGGATCTTTTAGGATCTGCTTACTCCAAGGTGGAAGTCACTTAATGTGAAAAAACAAAGCTCCACATAGCGTAATCCTGGTCAGGCTGTTTATTGCCCCCCAAACCCCCCATAAAATCACACTTACAAAAATCAATTCAGTACATGCATCGTAAACATTGAGCACAGAACTATCACCCATCTTACGAGCCGACAACCGCGATTAGTCAGCTGGTCCGGCTGGTAGCCACTCTCCATCCTCTGTTGAAGTCGTAATGACGAAACGCATCAGGGTGTGACCATCCGGTGACTGGATAGTGACGTGAGATGTTTGTGTTCCATGGACGGAGAGTGGCTACCAGCTGACTAAGCGTGGTTGTCGGCCCGTCAGATGGGTGATAGTTCTGTGCTCAATGTTTACAATGCATGTACTGAATTGATTTTTGTAAGTGTGATTTTATGGGGGGTTTGGGGGGCAATAAACAGCCTGACCAGGATTACGCTATGTGGAGCTTTGTTTTTTCACATTAAGTGACTTCCACCTTGGAGTAAGCAGATCCTGAAAGATCCTATGTGAGGGATTGAGCATTGGTTTTACTGTAAAGGCTTTACTATAACAACTGTGGGGTGAGTTTGAACCCCTGAGGGAGGGGGACTCATGAGGTGGAAACCCCCTGTTGGTGATTGGTACATTACTATTCACATTAAAGACTCATGGAGGACTCTAAGGCTACTTTCACACTGGGGCGGGGGGGCCATTAGCAGTAAAGTGCCACTAGTTGTAGCTGCACCCTTCTGCTGTTATAGCGGCGCTATGCAGGCGGGAGCGCAGTGCTTTTAACCTCCCACAAGGGGTTAAAAAGAGGTTAAAAGTGCCTGCGCGCTGCGCTTTCGAGGTGGTGTGTAGCCAATTCAGAAGCGCTTGCCATTGATTTCAATGGGCAGGGGCGGTGGAGGAGCGGTGTAAACACCGCTCACCGCACCGCCCCAAAGATGCGGCTTGCAGGACTTTTTCTAACGTCCTGCAAGCGCACAGCCCCAGTGTGAAAGCATTGGGGTGGATGGAGGGGTGTTTTTCAAGTGCTATAAGGCCGCTATTGTTAACGCAAAAAAGCCTGAAAAACGCCCCAGTGTGAAAGAAGCCTTTCACACAGATGCAGTTTTCAGGCGTTTTAGCGCCTGGAAAGCGCCTGAAAACTGCCTCACCTACGGCCCCAGTGAGAAAGCCTGAGTGCCTTCATACTGGGGCGGTGCGCTTGCAGGACGATAGAAAAAGTCCTGCAAGTCCTGCATCTTTTAAGCGGTGTGGGAGCGCTGTTTACACCGCTCCCCCACTGCCCCTGCCCATTGAAATGCATGGGCGCCGCTTCTGAGGCACCTAAAGGGCACTTTGGAAGTGCTGCAGCATGGGTGCTTTTAACCCCTTCTTGGGGTTTTTTTCTGTTCTTCTATAACAGCGGTAAAGTGCTGCTAAAATGAGCGGTGCTTCACGGCTACCGTGGTGCACAACTCAGGAGGTGTTAGAGAAGTCATTATATGCAGTAACCATTGGACATCGGTCCCATATACAATAAGTGACAGAGCGCTGCTTTTTACCATCTTTATGATTTACATGATGTTTATCTGATGCTGAATCGTTTTGTATGCAATTCTTTTTATAGCGGCAGCTTTAGGGTTAAACCCCCCCTTTTCTTGATTAATAATTTTTGTTTATTGGTGGTGACCGTCTGGATTGATAACGCGAAACGCCGTCACCTGATGGGCGGGCGCGTGATCGAGTGCTGTGGGCGTGCGTGCGCCGACTGTGTAGCAGTGGAGCCAATCAGTGGTGGGGGCGGCTCGGTGTCCATCAGCCACCCACAATCGCTCCCCCGCACTGACAGAATGGTGATCAGTGTGTAAATATACAAATCTCCATTCTGACAGGGGAGAGGAGAGTGATCTTCTGTTCCCTGTATATGGGAGCAGCGATCACTCTCCTCCCCCAGTCATCCCAACCCCCGCACAGTGAGAAACACAAAGTAGGGAACACAGTTAACCCTTTGATCGCCCCCTTAGTGTTAACCCCTTCCCTGCCAGTGACATTTACACAATAATCAGGGCATTTTCATAGCACTGATCGCTGTATAAATGTCATTGGTTCCAAAAAAGTGCCAAAAATGTCCGATATGTCTGCTGCAATATCGCAGTACCGCTAAATATTGCAGATCACCGCCATTACTAGTAAAAAATAAATAAATAAAATAAGAACGCCATATTTGAATGCTCATGATTCGTAAACGCGGCAACTTTTGCGTAAACCCATCAATAAACGCCGATTGCGATTTTTTTTTTAAATATAAAATATGAGGAAGAATATAAATCGTCCACAAACTGATGAATAAATTTGTTTTTGTATATATTTTTTTTTGGATTTGTATTTTAGCAGAAAGTAAGAAAAATTGTTTTTTTTTTGCAAAATTGTTGCTCTTTTTTTGTTTATAGCGGCAATCAGAAATGACGCAGAGGTGATCAAATACCACCAAAAGAAAGCTCTATTTGTGGGGAAAAAAATGACGCAGATTTTGTTTGGGTACAATGTCGCACGACCGCGCAATTGTCAGTTAAAGCGACGCAGCGCCGAATCGCAACAAGTGCTCTGGTCCTAAAGTAGGAAATCCTTCCGGGGCTGAAGTGGTTAATAGTGTATAAAATAGTTTTGTCTTTTGGGGTAGAACCTTGGGTCGTTTGGTGCTGAGGAGTGCATTGTGGGCCTGCGACTACACTGTGAGAGTAAAGCCTCGTACACGCGGGTGCGACGGTCGTACGACCGGACGTTCAAAATCGTATGTTGCCTGTTGTGTCTCGCGTACTGAGGTGCACTAAGCGATCGTACGACCAAGCCTAACGTGGTGACGTGCTACGAGCGTATAAAGAGGAAGTTCAGGTGAATGTGATTTGTGAATTAGGAAAGCAGGTTTCCCAGAACGGACATTCCGGGCGTTCCTGACTTCTGAGCATGCGTGTTTTGCACAGTACAACTTTGTTGGACCAACTTCTCTGTACACACGATACAACGGTCGTACGACCGCTTGTTGTACAACCAAAGTTTTCTAGTCTGCTCATCCAGCTTCTGTTGTACGACCGTCGCACGTCGGCTGTTTTAATTGCGCGTACTAACGGTCCGATGATCATCAGCTGTTGTACGACCGCTTTCATACGACCATGGTACCGTGTGTACGAGCCTTAAGTTGTAACTATAATATTACATAAAATAATAAAGAATGAAGAATATTTGACACCCAAAGAAGATATTTTTGTTAACATTTCTCTACTCTATAAGGAAAAAAGGTTTCCCCCTTTCGCCGCCAGAGTGACTTTTGTGATTTTTTGCACGCGTTTAACAAATCCTTTTAGTCCTGAAGTTTACAAAAAAAAAAAAAAAAAAATTGTTATATATTTTCTGAAAGCAAACACACTAGAGAATAAAATAGCGGTAGTTCCATTTTTTTTGTTGCAGGATATTAGTGCAATGGTTTATGAAATGCGATATTTCAGTAAAAATAAACTAAATGTAACTCTAGGGCACACAGATTAAATAAATTACCTTTTTTTGTTTTGTTTTTTTTGTAAAATGTGAAAAATGAGGTTGTGCCAAGTAAATAAATTCCCAACGCTAAGTCCTAAAATTGCGCTCACCGGTTAAATGACAACAAACTTATACTTTCCATAAGCAATGCCATAAAAGCCCCTACAGGTCACTGTGAACAATGGGCCTGGAATGACTGCTTTCTCTCCAGTGTGTGCGGTGATCTGTAACAGGTTTAGCACAATCAATGTTTTTATGCATAGGCGCCACTGATACATGAAGTTACATTCATACATGCAGGTATGTGAGGGATGGGGGCCCTAAAAAATCATTTTATCCAGAAAGCCGATGAAGCTTTAGGCTCCTTTTCACATATATTTCCCTCATCTCCATACCATGTGCTTTAAAAATGTTTACAGAGCTCAAGAGCTTAAGCTGAAATTTACAGACACAAGGGAATGAATTGGAGCAGTGACTCCTCCTCATCATTAGGCTGTCCTGAGGATTCATTGAGAACCAGCATGCTTGAAAGCGAGCTTCTTCTGCAATGCTGTCTGTAGCTATCTCATAATGCTCTGGGAATCCCTTCTCATATATTAGGAGTTAGAAAAACAAAGAATTTACATATTGTGTATTTGTTTTTTTATAAATATTATAATGTAGTATTTAGTATTATATTTTATAAAACATTAAAAAAACTGACCAGAAACCATTATGATCTTCATTTTTACCTTGACAATTAGCTTCATTGGCAGGTAAAGTCATCGTTTTTACAATTAGCCCATAAGATACATTTATGTCACACAATGAAATAAATACAATTATTATATCATTTCTACAAAATACTTGTGATATTTTTCCATTGCTTTCCTTGTTTATAGATCAGCTTCGTGTGGAAATAAAGAAGCAGCTCTGTGTGAGCCCCAGCGAGGAACTTGGTGCGTGGCGGTAGCTCCTGTCCATGTGATTTTATCAAGTAGAGAGCAACTGGGATGGAGCACAAATGCAAACCTTGGACCCACACAGAGGAAATTGGCCTTAAGGCAGTGATTCTCAACTCCGGTCCTCGGGACCCACTAACAGGCCAGGTTTGCAGGATAACTGAAATACATCCCAGGTGATATCATTTGCTGCTCAGTGATTGCAGTATTTTAGTCTGCATTTCCCCAAGGTAATACCTAAAATCTGGCCTGTTGGTGGGTCCCGAGGACCGGAGCTGAGAACCACTGCCTTAAGGCAACGTGAAGGCATGGGGGGACCTCGGGTGGTTTGGTGAAATACTTTATAGAGTTAGCAGCTAAGACCTGGAAGGTATTTTAGAGCCTTGTAGTGTTCTCCCTGCGTCTGAAAAATGGGTGCATTTATAAAAAACAATTCTAAATTTTAGGTCTGGCTGACAAATGTGTGCATTCCAATATCTCATATATCTGCAGATCTGAACACAGACTTGGTAGGTGGCTGCCAGGGTGGACTCCTTTCTGTCTTTTAATAGAAACAAAGTTCTGCTCAATATGTTGAAGGCAAACATTCTCCTTTAAGTCCGGTTCACACTGCCGCGACTTGCGCTCCGACTAGAGTTGCCACCTAATCCCTTTAACCACTTCCTTACTGGGCACTTAAACCCCCCTCCTGTCCAGACCAATTTTCGGCTTTCAGCGCTGTCGCATTTTGAATGACAATTGCGCGGTCATGCGACGCTGTACCCAAACAAAATTCCTATCATTTTTTTCCCACAAATAGAGCTTTCTTTTGGTGGTATTTGATCACCTCTGTGGTTTTTATTTTTTGCGCTATAAATAAACAAAGAACGATGATTTTGAAAAAAGAACAATATTTTATACTTTTTTGCTATATTAAATATCCAAAAAAAATATAAAAAAGAAAATTATTCATCAGTTTTGGCCGATATATCTTCTAATACATATTTTTGGTAAAAAAAAAAAACATCGTAATCGGCTACAAACTAAGGGAATTGATTTATGGCGTTTTTACTATTTTTTTTTTTTTTTACTAGTAATGGCGGCGATCTGCGATTTTTATCGGTACTGCGATATTGCAGCGGACATGTCGGACATTTTTGACACTTTTTTGAGACCCATGACATTTATACAGCAATCAGAAATTTAAATGTCCACCGATTATTGTATAAATGTAATTGGCAATGAAGGGGTTAAATATGTTCCCTGGGTGTGTTCTAAGTGTGGGGGGGTGGGGCTGGTTGGGACATAACAGATCTAACTGATCCCAGTGACAGGGATCAGTAGATCTATCATGTCCCATTCACAGAACGAAGAACCGCCGTGTTTACATCAGCGGTTCCCCGTTCTGAGGCTGCTACAGGTGATCGGCGGGTCTCGGGCGGACATGGACGTCCTGCAGGCATTTCAGAGCCGCGCTGTAGCCGTCTTTTGGCTATAGCGCGGTCCTGAACTGGTTAAACCTGAACACATATTAATTACACAGGTTGTTCTATGGCTGATTAAGGTGGTAATTAAACTCATTTGGTGTCTCATCTGCAATGAATTAGCCTCAGAACAACAACCTGTGTAATTCCTATGTGTTTGGGTGTAAAGGGATGAGTTGGCAACCCTAGCTCTGCCTTGTGTCGCCCCAAGTCGCTTGACATCTGAAATCCCATTGAAGTGAATGGGAGCCGTCTTAATGTACGCTACTGAAGTCGCTGAAGACTTCTAAAAGGTTCCTGTATGACTTCAAGGCGACTTCTATCCGAATTGTGCCCATAGAATTCAATGGAAGTCGCCTTCAAGTCAGATCCCTTATCTATAGTGAAGCAACTTTACAGGAAAAAGAAATTAATTTACCCCAATGCATTCCCAGGCAACCCCCTCCCTCCCTTCTCTGATTGGCCACAGGCAAAGTCGCCTAAAGTCGAGTTTGAAGTTGCCTGGCAAAGTCGAGTTGGAAGTTGCCTTGAAGTTGCCTGGCAAAGTCGCCCCTGAAGTCGGATCGCGATGTGTGAATCGGCCCTTACAAGTGTGCACAAATCACAGGGTTTGTAGGACTCAATATTATCTTCTATTATGGATTCTGATTGGAGACTGAAGGCTGGGGTTGCCACCTCATCCCTTTAAGGCCTCATACACACGGCCGTTTTTTGACGCCGACGTTTTCTGGCGTTTTTTGCAGCTCTCCATGTTAGTCAATGGCCCCATAAAAATGTCAGCGTTTTTGAGCGTCGGCGTTAGTGAGCTGAAAGTAGAACCCACGGCCATCGCGTTCTAAGGCTGTAACGCAAAACGCCAACAAACGCCAACTAATATTGTACCGGCGTTTTTTGACGCTGACATTTTTAGGTTGAAAAATAGCAGAGGGATGATTTTTTTTTTAAGAACGCCTATTGACGCCGACGCTCACTAACGCCGATGCATAATGCCGAAAAACGCAGATTTTTTTTCCTTGACGTTGGGCACGACGTTTTGTTTATTTTTTAAGATACGCCCGTGTGTATGAGGCCTTAACCCCAACACATATTAATTACACAGGTTGTTCTGAGGCTGATTAAGGTGGTAATTAAACTCACTTGGTGCCTGAGGCTGGGTTCACACTTGTCCGATTCTCGGACCGACATGAAGAGCACAAGTTGCATTACGTCACAAAAACAATGATTCCCTATGAGAGCCGTCTTGACTGCTCCGACTTGTGTTTTTCAAAGTCGGAGCGACTTTGAAAAAGGTTCCTGTACTACTTTTGTCCGACTTTGATCCTACTTCAGCCCATTGAAAGGCATTGAAGTCGCATCAAAGTCGTATCAGTGTCTTCACTGATCCGACTTTGGCATGCGACTTGTGCTCTGGGGATCTTGAAGGGGAACTCCACACCATATTTTTAATTAAAAACTGGCATGGGATCCCCCTCCAGGGGCATACCAGGCCCTTTGGTCTGGTATGGATTTTAAGGGGAACCCCATGCCGAAAAAACAGCGTGGGGTCCCCCCAAAATCCATACCAGACCCTTATCCGAGCACGCAACCCGGCAGGCCAGGAAGGGGGGTGGGGACGAGCGAGCGCCCCCCCCTCCTGGACCATACCAGGCCGCGTGCCCTCAACATGGGGAGTATGGGTGTTTTGGGGCAAGGGGGGCTCTGCGCCCCCCACCCCAAAGCACCTTGTCCCCATGTTGATGAGGACAAGGGCCTCTTCCCGGTTGTCGGGGTCTGCGGGCGGGGACTTTAACAAGGGGGCCCCCAGATGCCGGCCCCCCACCCTATGTAAATGAGTATGGGGTACATCGCACCCCTACCCATTTACCTGGAAAGAAATATGTACACAAAAACCCACACAGCTTTTTAAAATATTTTATTAAATCCGCTCCGGTGGTCTTCTCCCCTCTCCGGTGTCTTCTTTTCTTCGGCTCTTTTGCGGGGTCTTTCATCTTCTGAGGGGTCTTTTCTTCTTCTCTGCGGCGTCTTCTGCTCTTCTGCCGGTCTTCTCCGCTGTCCCCTTCCCTCTCTTCTTCTTCTTCCCATGTTGACATGACGCGTTCTCCTTCACAAATGCCCTCGCCGTTCTGTGCTGTGCCTTATATTGGCATGGGGCGTGGCCACCAGATGACATCACCTGGAGGTCCCGCCCCATATGAGGTCACATCCTGGGGGCGGAGCTGTGACCTCATATGGGGCAGGACCTCCAGGTGATGTCATCTGGTGGCCACGCCCCATGCCAATATAAGGCACAGCACATGCACAGCCCATGCCCCATACTCATTTACATAGGGTGGGGGGCCGGCATCTGGGGGCCTCCTTGTTAAAGGGGGCTTCCAGATCCCGACAACCAATGGCCAGGGTTGTCGGGAAGAGGCCCTTGTCCTCATCAACATGGGGACAAGGTGCTTTGGGGTGGGGGGCGCAGAGCCCCCCCTTGCCCCAAAGCACCCATACTCCCCATGTTGAGGGCATGCAGCCTGGTACGGTCCAGGAGGGAGGGGGCCGCTCGCTCATTCCCACCCCCCTTCCTGGCCTGCCGGGTTGCGTGCTCGGATAAGGGTCTGGTATGGATTTTGGGGGGACCCACGCTGTTTTTTCGGCATGGGGTTCCCCTTAAAATCCGTACCAGACCAAAGGGCCTGGTATGCTCCTGGAGGGGGACCCCATGCCAGTTTTTTTTTTTAAATTTGGCGTGGAGTTCCCCTTCAAGATCCCCAGAGCACAAAGTGCCTGGCATTGTCGGGATCAAAGTCGGATCCCTGTTCACAGACAAACGGTCCGACTTTGACCCTATGTAGGACCGCAAATCGCACAGCAGTGTAGGATCAAAGTAGGACCGGTTTTTTGTCGGATAGTGTGAACCCAGCCTTATCTGCATTAAATTATCCTCAGGACAACCTGTGTAATTCAGATGTGTTGGAGTTTAAGGGATGAGTTGGCAACCCTACTGAAGGCTGTTAATCCAAGTTGGCAATTAGAGGGGGGTTTACAATCGCATTCTGCTGGGTGCCATGGGGGAAATGGACAGAGTTATTGATGATGATTATTGAGTCTTATTACTAAAATGTCCATTCATCTGACACTGACCATGAATCCATGAGATTCATACAGGGAGCAGAGCCAACAAGCCCCATACTTTCCTTATTGTCCAGATATTGTTGTACAAAACCAATCCCCACCACTAGGTTTTGTACAAAATCTGCTGATTCTGGCCTGAGAAGCTGGGACACCCACAGCCGACGCCTTCCTGTCTCTCATACTGGAGATCTCCTGAAAAAAGAAAATGGCAGGGAATATTTATTTTACTTTCAGCCACCAATCACATTCAAGCCTGCTGAGGGTAAATGATAAAAGTGCAATCCACCAGTGAAAGGGATAATTGCTGTCACCTGGGGTTCAGCTGTAACATTGGGCTGGAATTTTCATAAATTGCTGGTTTGGGATTGCTGTCTCCTCTCTGTGATAAACCAGCTGTGGATTTGTGCTTTGCCCAATCAATAGGCCCAGAGCAAAAATGTAAAAACTCCATTGATCCCTAGGGGGCGTACGAGTATGAGAAGTGAAGCAGGTAAAATGCAATGGAAAGGAGAGACCTGTTTAAGTTGACGTTGTTTGTCTAAAACCTCGTATACACGATGCAACGGTCGTACAACCGGGCGTCCAAAATCGTATGTCGGCTGTTGTGTCTCGCGTACTGACCCGCACTAAGCGATTGTACGACCAAGCCTAACGTAGTGACGTGTTACGAGCATATAAAGAGGAAGTTCAGGTGAACGTGATTTGTGAATTAGGAAGGTAGGTTTCCCAGAACGGACATTCCGGGCGTTCCTGACTTCTGAGCATGCGTGTTTTGCACAGTACAACTTTATGGACCAACGTCTCTATACACACGATACAACGGTCGTACGACCGCTTCTTGTGCAACCAAAGTTTTCTAGTCTACTCACTAGGGTTGCCACCTCATCCCTTTAATCCAGGACACATAGTAATTACACAGGTTGTTCTGTGGCTGATTAAGGTGGTAATTAAACTCACTTGGTTCCTCATCTGCATTAAATTAACCTCAGAACAACAACCTGTGTAATTCAGATGTGTCCTGGATTAAAGGGATGATGTGGCAACCCTACTACTCACCCAACACTTCTTGTACGACCGTCGCACGTCGGCTGTTCTAATCGCGCCTACTAACGGTCGGATGAGCATATAACAAGCTGTTGTACGACCGTTTTCATACGACCGTCGCACCGTGTGTATGAGGCTTAAGACAGCCGGGTTTGGATGACAAGGATTATGGACATGGAATTATACAGATTTTTAAAGCAATGAAAACATTTTCTTATAGGACGCACGCTGTGTCCTGATGGTTGGTGGCGGTACGGAGAGAACTGCTATTACTTTTCATCTGGCAGAGAATACAGAACATGGAAGGAGAGCCGGGAAGAGTGTGGCAGGATGGGAGCTCATCTACTGCTCATAGAGGACCGGGAACAGCAGGTATGGAATAACATGGCCATAGATGGGAGATGGATGGAGAGATACAGAGGATTTACACTCCAATGTTCCAGCATCTGTATATCTATTATATAGGAATGCCCAGAACAGATCACACTATGACATCACACTATGACATCACACTATGACATGTCACCTTTATGGGGGTATATACTGTATATATTGATTTAATCTTACAATTGTTCAGGTTACACATAAACAGCGGTCACCAAACCATACAAAAGATCTTTCCATAGACAGTGATAATTTATCTGCTTAAAAGATCATTCACTCTACATGAGAGGGTGCCGGATATAAAGCCCCGTACACACGGTGCAACGGTCGTATGAAAACGGTCATACAACAACTCATTGTACGATCATCCGACCGTTAGTACGTGCGATTAGAACAGCCAATGTACGACGGTCGTACAACAGAAGTTGGATGAGCAAACTAGAAAACTATGGTTGTACAACAAGCGGTCGTACGATCGTTGTATCGTGTGTACAGAGAAGCTGGGCCAACAAAGTTGTACTGTGCAAAACACGCATGCCCAGAAGTCAGGAACGCCCGGAAGTGTCTGTTCGTTCCTAATTCACAAATCACATTCACCTAATCTTCCTCTTTATATGCTCGTAGCACCTCACTACGTTAGGCTTGGTCGTACGATCGATTAGTGCATGTCAGTATGCGAGATACAACAGCCGACATAGGATTTTTGACGTCCGGTTGTTGTACGACCATCGTATCGTGTGTACGAGGCTTTATCGAATGACGCTTCCTGGGGGTAGGAAACCAGAATGTACACCGTGAGCACAATTATAAGACCCCTTCCACACTGGGGTGGTTTTCAGGCACTTCAGCGCTAGAAATCGCCTCTGCTAAGCGTATGAAAACCGCCCCCCCATTCATTCCAATGAGTCTTTTCATACCGGGGCGGTGCGCTTGCGGGACTTTCTGAAAATTCCTGCAAGCAGCATCTAATGGGCGGGTTGGGTGCACTTTAAATGCGCCGCAAAACTGGACAATTGCGCGGTCGTGCGACGTTGTACCCAAACAAAATTTGCATCCTTTTTTCCCACAAATAGAGCTTTCTTTTGGTGGTATTTGATCCCCTCTGCGTCATTTCTGATCACCGCTATAAACAAAAAAAGAGCGACAATTTTGCAAAAAAAAAAAAAAAAAAATATTTCTTACTTTTTGCTAAAATACAAATCCAAAAAATATATAAAAAAAAAACAAATTTATTCATCGGTTTTGGCCGATTTATATTCTTCCTCATATTTTTGGTAATCGTCATTTATTGATTGGTTTGCGCAGAAGTTGCCACGTTTACAAACCATGAGAATTCATTTCTGGCATTTTTACTTTTTTTTTTACTGGTAATGCGATTTTTATCGGGACTGTGATATTGCGTCGGACATTTTTGACACTTTTTTGGGACCAATGACATTTATACAGCGATCAGACATTTAAATATCCACTGATTACTGTATAAATGTGATTGGCAGGGAAGGGGTTAACCTGCAGGGGGAGATCTAGGGGGTAACTGTGTTCCCTAGGCATTCTAACTGTGAGGGGGCTGGGCTGCCAGGGGCACCAGAGATCTAACTGATCCCAGTGACAGGGATCAGTAGATCTCTTACATGGCGCCTGACAAAACGGGGAACCGCCGTGTTTACATCAGCATTTCCCTGTTCTTTCTTTCTGCCAGGTCATCGTGGCGAGGCGAGATATCGGGTCCGCCCGAGCCGCGGGCAGACTCCTGCAGAGTGCAGTGGGCACGAGAGTGCAGTGGGCACGAGAGTGCGCCACTGGCTAGCTGCTGACACGCGAGCCGTCGCTTATATACAGCGATTCGCGGGAAGCTGCCACTCTGCAGCAGTAAATATACAGCGCGCGGTCGGGAACCGGTTAAATCACCTTTGGCGTTACAAAAACAGCAATATTTCCTAATGGTCCTCTAATAACAGCGCACAGTCTTTGATTTCAGAAATATGTTTACAGTTCAAATTCGAATGGAAGGCAATGAAAAATTTGATTTGAATTTCGATTTGAATTTTGGAAATTTGGACGAATTTCATTTCGTTATTCGCAGCATTCGGTAATCTTTAAATAAAGAAAGAAATGCTCCTGCGCTACCCCCTGATGAAGTCACATGACTGTGACGATACGCGTCGGGATTGGCTGACAGCACACCGGAAGTGATGGGGGGGGTCGAGCTCAATGCTCGTGGATGAGGCACTGTTTTCCAATCTACCCTCTGGGGCGGAGCTTGTGACATCAGCGCGCTAAACCAGGAAGTATAGGACCTCCCATGAGGGAAGCAGGGCCGAGGACTTGCAGATGATCTTTGACCCCAGGGGACGTATACCGCTGTACATGGTTCATATCCTGTGTGCACCAGGGCTTGTGCACTGACAAATGTGAGTGGAAGAGTTGTTATATTTTAATGGCTTTACAGAACTATACTATGTTAATTCCTTTCTTACCCTTATGTTATCATTGCACATGAGGAACTCAGTTTAAGTGAGCAGGAGTCCATTAATGGGGGTCCAGAGACCATTGTAACTATACCCCTAAGGGGAAGGTGTTACTAGGCCTATCTGGGGCCATTTCAGGAGGTGAGCGCATAGTGTGACTGGCGGAGGGCACGCTGGGTGCTATCACACGTTGATTTGCATTTGAATATTTACAGCTGGATACGTTGTGGATTGCACGTTTATATAGAAGAATGCACATCTATATCATGGACTGATTTATGTTATATGTATTGTATTGCTTGCTGGGCAATCATTTTAGTTGATTGCCCAACGCCGGTGGTGCCATATAATTCAGACTCCACTAGAGGTCACTGTCTATCTCTGGTAATTGTGAGTAAATTACTGTAGAGCAGCCTTTCTCAACCTTTTCAACCCCGAGAAACCCTTGAAATAATTTTCCGGTCTCTGGGAACCCCTGCTAAAAATTAAAAATCTACAACTCATGATACATTAGTGTGATGGTCATTGGGAAGACTGCTCCTTACACTTGTGGTCATTGGGAAGAATGCTCCTCACACTTGTGGTCAATGGGAAGAATGCTCCTTACACTTGTGGTCAATGGGAAGAATGCTCCTCACACTTGTGGTCATTGGGAAGAATGCTCCTTACACTTGTGGTCATTGGGAAGAATGCTCCTTACACTTGTGGTCATTGGGAAGAATTACCCCCTTACAGATAGCTAAAAAGTTCAATGGTGTCATTGGGAATTTATCTGAGAGGTAGAAATTGACCATTGCTCAAGGAACTCCTAGCAACCTCTGGAGGGACTCTGGTTGAGAAACCCTTCTGTAGATAGATGAGGTAGCGCTCCACATTTTAGTTACATTTTTGGTTTCTATGCACTTTAGTTGGTGTTGAGCAGCAACCCCTTTGCAGACATTTTATTTCCATTTTTATTATACATTGTAGCGCAGAAGTATTTTTTCCCTTTCCCACCTCCACCTTGCTGGCGTCTGAGTGGAGGTGGAGCTCTGTGCCCATTACTGATCCAGCCACAGGTCCATCCATCTGCTCTTTCATGAGTCCCTCTCATCTCATCGTCCATAAAACCTCTCAAAAATCAGTCTTCAGATATTTCTTGGCCCAGTCTTGAGGTTGCAGCGTTTGTGTCTTGTTCAGTGGTGGTCGGGTTTCAGCCATCCTTACCCTGGCCATGTCTCTGGGCACTGAACACCTTGGACTTCTGGGCACTCCAGGTTGGTTGCAGCTCTGGAATGACAGCACCGGAGGATAATGGGTTCCTGGTAACTACATGGTTGATTCTTCTCAAATCTTTAGCAGTTAATTTACGTCTTTTTTTTCTCAACGCGTTTCTTGTGACCCTGTTAACTATTTTCACCAAAACGTTTGATGGTTCTGTGATCACCCCCCAATATCTTAGCAATTTCAAGAGTGCTGCACCCCTCTGAAAGACTTTTTACCATTTTTGACTTTTCAGAGACAGATAAATCAGTTTTTTGGCCCATTTCACCTGAAGAAAAGAAGCTGCCTAATAATTATGCCCACCTTAATATAGGGTGTTAATCTCTTTAGGCCACACCCTCCCTCATTACACAAATACACATCACCTGATATGCCTAAATCCAATCAGCATTCAAGTTTATACGGCTCTGAGTTGGACAATATGCCTACTAATTGTGCACACCATGTATATTGTGAGTGATCCTTGATTATTTAATATAGAAGTATAGGCAGGGCTTTTTTTCAGCGGGAACGTGGAGGAACGCAGTTCTGGCACCTCCACTCTACTGTTGAGGGAGGGGTCTCATATTGCTGGTGGGGGACCTACGGTTGCTGGGGGTGGGTCTTATATTGCTGAGGGGTCAGTTGTTGCTGGGAGAGAGATCTAATGTTGAGGGAGGGGTCTGTTGTTGTTGACTTCCAGAGTGTCTATTGTTGCTGGCTGTGGGGAGATCTGTTGCTGCTGCCAGGAGTCTATTGTTGCTGGCTGCAGGGGATCTGTTTTAATGCTTTTCTGGTTATAATAACTAAATTTCATACAAATCACCACAAAATGATACTTGATTCTGTATTTTCTAAAAGGGCAGTACTGGGTGGCAGGTGGGTGGGGAGGGAACCAAGGATTGGTGCTCGGAGGTGGGTGAGGAAGGGACCAATGGTCGGTGCTTGGAGGTGGGTGGGGAGGGGACCAAGGATCAGTG
>BLSH010267546.1:14681-62337 GCA_018402905.1 Glandirana rugosa
TTATTTTAGTCTTTCAGAAATCGAACTTGATTCAAAAACCGATTCAAGATATTTTTCTTGTGTTCTCTAAGGTAACTAGTTCAACGATACACTTATCGCTACTTACGTTCTTGATGTCTAACGGTTTTTGTTTCTGTTGGACTCTTCTGAGTAACTGTCCACTAAACTAGAGATTCCTTCAAAGCGAACTCTCATGCCGGAAAGAGTTCATCCGTGTCGAATAACATGTAGACTGAATAACGCGACGTATGGACTTATAAGACTTGACCTCCCCTAACTTTTCCTAGATACGGTGTAGTTGGGTTGGAACAGCACATCAAATATTAACACAACATATTGTTCACCATCATTATGTTTGGGTTGATGTGGCATAGATCCTTTTCAATCCCCTCCAGTTCAGAATATTCAGGTATGCAGCGCAATAAGTCAGATGTACAATAAGCTGTGCCTACTTGAGAAAGGCCGTACTCTCAAGCGAAACTTCCTTAGAGATCAAATCACCTGTCAATGAGTCTTCTCAGGTTGTCTTTGTTTTTGGCAATCTGTAGTTCTTGCATTCATCGCTATTCACATAGCAACTTGATCAATGGAATCTCTTGTGTTCTTTTTATAGAACTTAGCCAAAAACTTAGTTCAAGCTAAAGACTTTCTGATTTTATTGAATTAAATTCAATACATTTTATTGAAATAAATGTATTATATTTTTGGCTTGGATGAGGAGACAGTGAGGAAAAATGTAACAGTTCTGTTTACCTGTGCAAAACATCATTTTTTAATTGAGTAGGCAGAGCAAAAAGCTATACGAATAGAAATACATTGGATTTCACATGCCCCCCTTCTACTCCTTCCCCTTAATTTTGAGGAGTAATTATCTGAATCTCTTCTCATCATGTAAGTCAGTGGCTGTGTATGGAAGAGTTTATGTCACATACTGGTGAGTATGTACACAACTACTGACGTAAAGTAGATAAGCAATTTTATTGCTACAAAAAATGGTCTGGATGTGTGAATAAATTCAGAAAAAAATAAATAACTACTTCTGTGTTTAAGAAATAACATTGTAAGAGTCTGATCTTAGTCAGCTTTTCCCAACCAGGGTTCCTCCAGGGGTCGCTAGGGGTCCCTTGAGCTGTGGCTAACTGACCCCCTACATAATGGTACCTGCATAGATCCAGGTCCAACTCCATGTGGCAGAGCCAGTGGCATAACTGCAAGGGTGTCATTCTGGCCACCCATGTAAGGGGTGCATTGTTCCCACTTACCAGCACCAATGTAGGTTGCATTTTCCAAATGACCCTGATGGACTAATCTTACCAGGGGTTCCTCAACGATCTTGGATAAAGCATATTGGACCACACTTTATAGTTTATCAAGGAGGCAGAAACCAGAAGGGTTTTTGTTTTCTGGGTAAATTGTGTGTTTAGGATTCTGGGGATGTAAGGTGGGTTAATGTGTCTTTTTTAAACCTATCTATGTATTAATTTAACCACCACCACAAGACTGCAACAACATTTGCCAAATTCAGCCCATATTTCCCAGGATTAACTCCTTGGAACCAATTAACTAATTAACTCATTGGATAAATCCCACAGCATACAAGCCTCATTTTTCATCTGAAGCTACTGTTTCCTGTATTGTTCATGTTGAACGCCGAACATCTTCATGTATAGCTCTTCATCTTTTATATGTGACTGCAACAGCTGTTAATGCCCTCACAAATGGTTGAGTAGCTGTTTATCTTTGGTAAATTCGCTGTGAATGAACAGCCTCCAATCTACAAGAATAACAGAACCTATATGTGGACATTTGACTTTGTCCAAGGGTTGCAGGAAAAATGATTAAAGTGATTGTAAAGGTTAAATTATTTTTTGGAAAATAAACAAACATTGTACTTACCTGCTTTGTGCAGTGGTTTTGCACAGAGCAGCCCCGATCCTCTTCTTCTGGGGTCCCCCACTGGTGCTCCTGGTTCCTTACCTCCCTCTGAGTGCCCCCATAGGAAGCCACTTGCAATGTGGGCACTCATGCTGACTCGCTTCTAAGCCTTACTCTGTGTGTTCATTGACACACACAGTGCAGCTCTGCCCAAGCCCCCTGTTCCCTCTTTGCAAACTCTGATTGGCAACAGAAGAAGCCAACGGCTCCCGCTGATTTGTCTGAACCACTGAGGAAAGAGAGAGACAGCTTCGTTGCTACTCTTGTGCACAGCACTGGATTGACATCGGGCTCAGGTAAGTATTGGGGGGGGGGGTGAGGAGGAAGCTGCACATTTTAGTTTTTTTAACTCAATGCACGGAATATATTAAGGTAAAAAAACTTTACATTTTATAACCACTTTATGCTGGATATCCAGCAATAGTAAATACAGTGATCCCCTAAAGTAACTGCAAAGGTCATGTGCTGGGGTACAGAAATACTTTTCATTTTTACTATAGAAATTCGAACTGAAAAAAGAATATACTGTAACTATAGAGATTTCATATCTTTACTTCTTATGGTATGTACATATAAGCTGTATTTAAAAAATATCATAAATCAGACATCTATTAATCTATGAATATCTATCTACAGGGTGGGCCATTTATATGGATACACCTTAATAAAATGGGAATGGTTGGTGATATTAACTTCCTGTTTGTGGCACATTAGTATATGTGAGGGGGGAAACTTTTCAAGATGGGTGGTGACCATGGCGGCCATTTTGAAGTCGGCCATTTTGAATCCAACTTTTGTTTTTTCAATAGGAAGAGGGTCATGTGACACATCAAACTTATTGGGAATTTCACAAGAAAAACAATTGGTTTTAACGTAACTTTATTCTTTCATGAGTTATTTACAAGTTTCCGACCACTTATAAAATGTGTTCAATGTGCTGCCCATTGTGTTGGATTGTCAATGCAACCCTCTTCTCCCACTCTTCACACACTGATAGCAACACCGCAGGAGAAATGCTAGCACAGGCTTCCAGTATCCGTAGTTTCAGCTGTTGCACATCTCGTATCTTCACAGCATAGACAATTGCCTTCAGATGACCCCAAAGATAAAAGTCTAAGGGGGTCAGATCGGGAGACCTTGGGGGCCATTCAACTGGCCCACGATGACCAATCCACTAAATGACTAAAGGGTCATTGGGCAGTTATATTATATTCATGATTACATTAGCCCAAGCTGTAATTAGGTACAAAGTACCATACCTGGAATTATTTAATGAGGTGAAGCTCTGCTGACTTCCATCATCCAATAATAAGCAGTCAAAAATACAGTTTTTTGTCTTATTCTTTATTTTCCTTGCACATGATTAGGTCTTCTTTGCAAAGTAAAATTCTACCATCTTCATTAAGCTCTGGGGAAAATGTCCTTGCGCTGTACAACTTCCCTTGTAAGATGAACAGCCGATTTGCCTTTAGTAAATTAAGTTGTATGTGCCTGAAGTTTGACGTTTTCCCCATGTTTGGGTGAGTTGACTATGAGAGTTTGCATTTCGTCCCACAACTGAATTGCCTCTACTGTGTATGTGTAAGTGTGTAATTAAGGTCCTTCAAGGTTGGTGTCATGTACCTGGTGGAAGAGTCTGACTTATGCAGTGGGCAACCTCTCTTGCGGCCCTGGTTCCAGAACCCCTGGTAGAACAGACAGGGACCGCTGGAGCGCAGGGGGGCACGAGGGTCGGACTGGGTCACTGGTGTTGGTAGGAAGTCTGTTGGTGCACTCGTGCACAAAGAGCGTGGTCGTACAGGCCGGGTCGTGTTACAGGCTGGCGGTGCGATACAGGAGGGGCAGGCGGATGGATGGTCGGGTTCAGGCAAAGTCATCAACAGGCGGGCAGCAAAGTACAGAGGTGTCAGGCAAGAGAGTGGTCGTAGACAATCCAGGGGTCGGTGCAGGCAGAAATCAGCAGGGTCAGGCAAGCCGGGTCACAGGAACAGAGAATCAGAGTACAGACTAATCAGGAACACACACTACATGCTGTAGATCAGACAGCACTTGCTGCAGGGCATGCTGGATTGAAATAGAGCCGTTTGGCGCTGTTTCCGGTGCACGGGCGCACGTGTGCGTAAAAAGTCCCCTTTTACTGCAGGATTTCCTCTAACATTGCCCCTCCCCAAGGGGCAGCCTCCGGATGCCCAGCCGGGCCTTCAGTTTAGGGTGATTCCTCCAAAAGGACCTGACACGTTCCTTGGCATGAATGTGTTCTTTGGGTACCCAAGAGTTTTCTTCAGGTCCATACCCCTTCCACTTAATTAAGAACTGAGTCACACCCCTTCTCACTCTGCAATCGAGGATTGCCTCGATCTCAAACTCCTCTTCACCATCTATAATAACTGGCTTCGGAGGGGTCATTCTCCTTCCCAGGAATTGGTCCTGGGTTACTGACTTTAACAGGGACACATGAAATACTGGGTGTACCCGAAGAAAGGAAGGAAAGCTCAGCTCATACGCCACCCTGTTGATTCTCCCCTTGACCGGAAAAGGGCCAATGAACTTAGGTCCCAGTTTCTTAGAGGGGCAGGACAATTTCAAGTTTTTGGTGGCCAGCCAGACTCGGTCGCCCGGTTGCAGATCCAGTTCCCCTCGTCTTCCTCTGTCAAAAGTTTGCTTATTGTACTCCTGTGACCAGGATAATGTCTCTCGCAAGAGTTTGGTGTTTTCCACCAAGAAGGTGGCCATGTCAGTCCTTGTCAACCCGAGGCCACCAGAAGGAGCGTGCAAGGAGCTCCGTAGTTTTGCGACCCCCGAAATGGCCTGCCAGCCTATGATCATGGCACAACTCCAGGACTGCCAGATGTTGCCCTTCCGGGACAAAGATTCTTGCACCCAGCCACCACAGTCCATCATGTTGAGTCAGCTTGGGGTCTTGAGGGCTGGCGGACCCGGCAACGGACCACCAGATTTGAGAGAGGAGATCCTCCTGAGTTAAGAAGCTCCAGGATGGGAGGATGGTATCCAGAAGAGTAGAATCCCTTGTCTTATTTCACATTTTTTGACCCAGGCCTGTTTGTTATGTGGAGTTGAAACCGGGAAAAGAAGAGAGCCCAGCGGGCCTGATGGGGCATCAGCCTCTTAGCTGTCCGCATGTATTCTAGATTCTTGTGATCAGTGAACACCAGAACTTGATGTGCGGCTCCCTCCAGCAGATACCGCCATTCCTGCAGGGTGGATTTTATGGCAATTAACTCTCTGTCTCCCACATCATAATTTCTTTCTGGGGGAGTTAGTTTCTGAGAGAAGAAAGCAATGGGGTGAAGAGCGGCTTTAGGCCCTTGTCACTGAGAGAGTACCGCTCCCACCCCTGTTTCAGATGCATCCACTTCCAGAATGTACAGCAGGGTGGGGTCCGGATGCTTGAGGACTGGTGCTGACGTGAAAAGCCTTTTTAGCTGTTGGGAGGCCGCTTGGGCTTCTGAGGTCCATAGAAAGTGTGTATTCTGCTTAGTGAGTTGAGTGATGGGGGTGATGACGGCAGAGAACCCCTTAATGAATTTTCTATAGAAGTTAGCAAAGCCAACAAAGTATTGCACCCCTTTCCTATTGGTAGGGGCTGGCCAATCCACAATAGCAGAGACCTTCTGGGGGTCCATGGTTATACCAGAGGTGGAGAGGATGAAGCCCAGGAAAGAGATGCTAGAGCATTCAAAAGCGCACTTCTCAGCCTTAGCATAGAGTCCATGCTAGTGCAGGTGGCTCAGTACGCTCTTGACCTGGCTACGGTGCTCTTCCAGGGATGCGGAAAAGATTAGGATGTCGTCAAGATAGACCACTACGAGTATGTCAAAAAAATCCATGAAAATGTCATTGATCAGATGTTGGAACGTGGACGGGGCATTGCACAGGCCGAACGGCATGACCAGATATTCGTAGTGGCCAAATCGGGTTCGGAAGGCCGTCTTCCACTCATCCCCCTCTTGAATGCGGAGGAGGTTGTAGGCCCCTCGGAGGTCTAGTTTTGAGAACACCTTGGCCGAGCCGAGTCTCTAGAATAGCTCCAGAACCAGGGGCAAGGGATACCAGTTTTTAACCGTGGTTTTATTGAGGTCCCGGTAGTCGATACACGGTCAAAGGGACTTGTCCTTCTTCTCGACAAAAAATATCCCTGCCCCGGTGGGAGACGTAGAAGGCCAGATAAACCCCTTTTGCATATTGTCATCCAAATATACCTTGAGGGCCAAAAGTTCCAACTCAGAAAGCGGGTATATCCTGCCGAAAGGTACCTCTGCCCCGGGAAGTAATTCTATTGGGCAGTCGTAAGCTCGGTGGGGAGGCAACTCTTCCGCTCCCTTCTTACTAAAAACATCCATGAATTTGTGGTATTCAGGAGGAATGGCCAGGCGGGTTGCTGTATCGGAGTCCGGGTCCAAGCTAGATGTGGTGAGAGCCAGGTCCACAGGTTGTGGGAAACAGTGGTGCAGGCAATAGGAGAAAGTGAACAGCATGTTGCCAGTGACCCAGTTGATCTGAGGGCAGTGTGCTCGAAGCCAAGGGATCCCAAGTATGACATGGAAGAGCGGGGACACGATAGTGTCCAGGCGTAGAAATTCCACATGACCATCTGGAGTGCAGGCTAGAATGGGAACAGTCTCGTGGGTCACCGTACCCGAGCTGATGGTGGACCCGTCGACCAGGTGGACAGTCATCTGATGGGCCTTGGGCTGGAGAGGAACCTGGTGCTGGGCTGCAAAGGTCAGGTCCATGAAACAACTGCAGGCCCCGGAGTCTATGATGGCCCGGACCGGTACATCTCCAACAGGCAGGTGTAGGGTAATGAAGAGCGCCAAATGGGTCATAGGACTGGAAAGGGACAGGACCTCCCCCTTGGCGGGGTGAGAACTTTTAGACCGCTTGGCGGGGCAGGTTCGCACCCTGTGCATGGAAAATCCACAATATAGGCACAAGTCCTGGGTTATGCGACTGAGCCTCTCTTCTGGGATGAGGTTAGGGCGCTGGTGGGTACCCAGTCTTTCCAAGTGATGCACCCGCAAGCGGCGATCGATCTGGATGGCCAGATCAATCAGTGCATCCAGGGTCGAGGGAACGTCCACATGGGTTAGCTCATCTTTGAGAGGTTCCGACAAGCCCAACCGGAATTGGAAGCAAAGGGCTGTGGAGTTCCAGGCGGTGTCGGCACTCCAGCGCCGGAATTCTGCCACATAATTCTCCGCCGTACGACGGCCCTGCCGGAGCGCGTGGGGCGCCGATTCGGCCGTAACGGCTTGGTGCGGGTCCTCGTAGAGACACGCCATGGCCCAGAAGAAGCATGCCAGGCTGGTGGTTTCCGGGGTCTTCTGCTCCAGAAGCCGGTGAGCCCAGGCCTGGGGCTCTCCCTGAAGGAGAGAGATAACCAGTCCTACTTTGGTGGCTTCTTCAGAAAAGGTGAAGGGTTTGAGAGTGAAGTAGAGTTTGCATGCATTGCGGAACACCCGGAATTTACTACGGTCCCCTGCGAACCGTTCTGGTAGGGGTACCTCAGGCTCCGAGGGCAGAGTGACAAGGGTGTGATCAGGGAGCGTGTCGGACCCGGATGTGGGTGGTGCGGAGAGCTCCCGGAGTTGGCCTTCCAACTGCGCATAGCCATCTTGGAGAGCCTTCACCGCTTGAGTAAGGCCGGCCAGGTGTGTGCAAAGTTTATTCGTTGGAGAGGGCCCCTGCGCAGACTCAGACATGGCTGTCTGATACTGTCATGTACCTGGTGGAAGAGTCTGACTTATGCAGTGGGCAACCTCTCTTGCGGCCCTGGTTCCAGAACCCCCGGTAGAGCAGACAGGGAGCGCTGGAGCGCAGGGGGGCACGAGGGCTGGACTGGGTCAGTGGAGTTGGTAGGAAGTCCGTTGGACTTGTGCACAAAGAGCGTGGTCGTACAGGCCGGGTCATGTTACAGGCTGGCGGTGCGGTACAGGAGGAGCAGGCGCATGGATGGTCGGGTTCAGGCAAGGTCATCAACAGGCGGGCAGCAAAGTACAGAAGGGTCAGGCAAGAGAGTGGTCGTAGACAATCCAGGGGTCGGTGCAGGCAGAAATCAGCAGGGTCAGGCAAGCCGGGTCACTGGAACAGAGAATCAGAGTACAGACTAATCAGGAACACACATTACACGCTGTAGATCAGACAGCACTTGCTGCAAGGCGTCCTGGATTGAAATAGAGCCGTTTGAAGCCGTTTCCGCAATAGCGGTAAAAAGTCCCCTTTTACTGCAGGATTTCCTCTAACAGTTGGACTGATAGGAATACCTCATTGAAAGTGCTGTCTCAATACTATACAAATTGGTAAAACAAATACTTGTGATATGTGGGTACCGTGTCCCCAAATGAGGTCTTAGATTTCATCAATTTATTGGGGATTGTAGATAAACAATGTGACCCACATTTTACAACCATCTGTTCGGACTTATATACAACCATTGTACCAGTCTGAAGGCACAGCACTGAAACGTAGCGACTACAACAAAATTGGTTCTCTGATGTAAAAGCACTATCGAACATTAAGCACTTCCATTGCCCCAGTATGAAAATTACTTTAACATATATGTATAGTGGTTCACTTTGGGCTTATATTTGATAATGCAGAAACTACAACATAAAGATTTTAAGAAGAGTTTTATAAACTTTGGCAAATCCATGGATCATCACCCCTATGTGTTGCATATGCTAACCAAGCCCCTCATAGTAAATTATTGTCTGGGTTCACACCGCAGCACAGAGCGGTCCACAGCAGGGGTCCGGTGCGTCCCCATTCACCGTTTCAGGCCTGATTTCAGCTTGAATTTTTGGCTGAATTCAACCTAAAACGGACCAGAAGACGCACAGGACTCCTGTGCAATTCGCACCGGAGCCGCACCTGAGATGTGTGAACCGGCTCCATAGAGAGCCAGTCACAGTCTCCTGACATGTGAATTGGATGCAGGGAAACCCACATCCAATTCACAATAGTGTGTACCCAGCCTTAGACCAAATGCAAGACAAATGGTCGCCGTGGGCAGTGAATACTTTATAAACTGCCATGGTGTGTTGCTCTGTACAACTATAAATCCCACTATAAGAAACTTCACCAACTTATGGCTCTCCTCATCTTTACTGGTTGTAGTGCACAAAATAAAGTATATTTTTACTTGCAAAAGCACACAAAAGGCTGACTTGAAATGTATGTCCTGCTGCTGTAACTTGTGGGAAGGAGAGCAGCTGACATGTTTGCACAATCTATTTTCTTCTTGCGTGTTTAGTTTACTGTATGCTGTAATTGTATGAACTGCCCACAGGATAACTTTATTATTTAAAGAACAACTGTACTATTAGTACAATTTGTTCTTTAACTGCTTCAATACTTGCTACTTTCACCCCCTTCCTGCCCAGGCCAATTTTCAGTTTTAACCGCTGTTGCACTTTGAATGACAATTGCGCGGTCATGCAGGGCTGTACCCAAACACAATTTTTATCACTTTTTTTAGACAGATAAAGTTTTCTTTTGGTGGTATTTAATCACTACTGGATTTTTATTTTTTGCTAAAAAAGCGAAAAAAGACAGAACATTTTGAAAAAAAAGGTAAATAAGTAATTTTTCTCCACTGATTGGCACTGATGAGGAGGCAGTAATATGCAGCACTGATGGGCATTGATATGCAGCACTAATAAGCACTGTTAGGCTGCACTAATCGGTACTGATGGGCACTGATAGGTAGCACTCATAGGCGGCTTGGATAGGCACCACTGATGGGTACTGATTGGCGGCATTGATGAGCGGCGCTGATGAGCAGGCACTGAAAGACAGCACTGACTGGCATCACTGTTGGGCACTGTTGGGGTAGCACTGATAATCAGTGCACCGATGATCAGTGCCCTGATTATCTGTGCAGATCTCCCCCGTGAGGAAATGCCGCTGTCGTTGTGAGGAGAGGAATGCTGATAACCGACATTTCCTTGGACACAGCTGATCACATGGGTAAAGAGCCTTCTCATCAGCTCTTTACCGAGATCAGTGATGCTCCTTGTCCCAGGGACACATCGCATCACCGATCGCCACGCTGTATGCCCCCACGGGAATGCAAACACGGCAAGAGTGGGATAATGCCATATGACGTTGTCTAAGAATGAAAGGGCCACCTTGCATCTATCAATTTACAATACGGCGGGCAGGAGGTGGTCAAGGCATGCTTCCAACTTCCCAGTGCAACCTCCCCGGAGAAATATTTACCTTGCTCTTCTCACTACGCAGCCCTGTCCGCACAGCCTTACTTCAAAAAGTGTCCCCGCCAGATCTTCTTAATCCTGCGCATGTATGTTGTGGCCCTATTCATTGTTATGGGGAACTGAACTTATGATGACCTACAGTGGTTATGCAGTGTATGGTTTCTCCCATAGGTATAGCATGATTTCAAGGGACTGTCCCTGATATGGAACAAAGTCCCTCTGTCCTTTTTTCCTCCTCATTTGTCCCTCATTTTGGTCAGATCTATTAAGTTATATATAATAAAATGCACTTTTTATCTTTCAAAAAGTGCTTCTCAGTGATAAACAGGGGCATAACTACAGGGGTTGCAATTGCAACCTGGCCCCATGCCCCAGGGGGCCCATGTGCCTCCCTTGTACACTTGGATAGGAGGGATGGCGGGGGGGGGGGCATTTAGAGGAACCAATCTCCCCCATTTTCCTCCTAATGGAGGAGCTTGTTTTCTCTATATGTTGCCCCTGCCACCCCTCCTATCCAGTTTACTTGTCTTCTGCTGTTCCCAGGGTCCCTGTGTGCTTCCCTGGTCCCCCCCACCCCCTCCACACAGAGCTGTCTTCCCCCCTCCTTTCTCCTGCCAGCTGCTGTAGAAGATGTGTCATGATGGAGAGATGGGAACGGGTCTGTAAATTGGTAATTTACCGGCTCCTTCCTATTCTGAATGGACAGAGTCAGTGATTGCTACCAATTGGCTCACTCATAACTGAAGAATAGTAAACTGTTTTTACTATACTTCAGTTTCTGAATGAATGGGAGGCTCGGTGCACAACTATTCGTTTATTTGGTGGGACCGTAATAAAGGGACCCGTGATGGGAGTTAAGGGCCCCAGGATCAGTGGGAAGAGGGAAGGGCCCTGGCCAGGGGTCAGACGGGCCCTTCATAATATCTTGCACCGGGGCCCTGAAGGTTCTAGTTACACCTCTGGTGATAAACATGTATAAATTGCTGCATTTGTAAATTTTAAAAGCTAATCTCTAGTCTATCTCAATTCTACTCTAACTTGAAAGAATTGAAAAAAAAGTTTTGATCTCTACAACTTTTGGTGACTGGGAAAAATGCACTTCTGCTTAATGAATATAGAACAGGCAAAATAATCACCGGATCATTCTTCCTGAAAGTTGTCCATATAAGCTATTTCACCTTTTATTAGTATTCATTTTTCCAGTAATCCTTTAGACGTCATTCACCCAGGCGTTTGAAATTAACTCAATTATCACACGCATCTGTGCCAGGACATGGGGCATTATGAAACTCTTATGATCACTTTTATAATAATTATGACTTTACAATCTCAGATTAAATTGTATCTAAACTCAAAAGGCACAACTTAATATACTGCAGTTTACCAATCCTTAAATGTGGTGGGTGCATTCTTTTTCCTTTATTTTATCTGGCCAGTACACCTGTTATTTTTCAACATCCTTTAACAGACCAAGCTGTCCAGCAAAAGTGGCAGTTAAAGGGTTAAAGTGGTTGTAAAGGCAGAAGGTTTTTTTATCTTAATGCATTCAATTCTAATAATAAAAAAAAAAACAACTGTTGCACTAACCGCAAAAAAAAAAGTGGTAGCAGGTGGTATTTTTTTGGTGGGGAGCGGCACAGTGCACAGCTAGCCAGCCAGCCGCCAAACAACCCCCCGCCCCCCCCCCCTGCAACACTTACCACGGGCTTCCGGCATGTCTGCTCCAGTGGCAGATCTCCCTCCTCCTCCCGGCGGCCAACCTAGCTTCTCTTCAGGTGACAGATGGGCGGCCTGCTAGCTTCCCCTACGTCTCCTCTCCTCTCTCCTCCCCTCCTCCTAGGCGTCCATTAGGATCACCTGTACCTTCAGCCAATTGGGTGGAGGGTTTCAGACCTGCTTCCTGATTTGCCAGGAGGAGGGTCAGTGTTACAATAGCATATATTCATTCGCCTCTGGCTCTAATCACCTGCTTAAAAAAAAAAAAAAAACACTCCCACTCACCCCCTCAATTGGAATTCATGCGCCCGGCGTCCTGCAAGGGGCTGGACGCATGGATAGGAGGGGGTGGCGCTGGATGGGGGGGCGCCCCTGGCTTCAATTTGATAGTCAAGTCCATCTAAATGTGCTAGCACATCTAAATCTACCCCCCCCCCCGACTGACAATGCTGTGTATCAAGTGTGGCTCCATTGCTTCTTCATTGAGTAGAGAAGCACCCTAAGGCCGGCCATACACAGTTTGAATCTCAGCCAGTTCAGCAGAAACCGGCTGAGATTTGAACCATTAGTGGGCAGGCTAAATGTACCAAGTTGATCGATCAATCAACTTGGGTACAACCAGCCTGCTGGATTCGCTTACAATTATCGCAAGTGACTGCTATAGCTGCTAGCAATAATCACTGTCTGCTGCCGGCCGTGATGGCTTCCCCCGCCCCCCCCCCCCCCTGCTGGGAGAGGACAATGACCTGGCAGAGGGATTCCTGCATCAACACTGTCTGTGTTGAAGGGGAATCTAGCAAATTTCTTTCCTGCAACCTGTGGTTGCAGGAAAGAAATTTGCTCCGTGTATGGCTGGTCTAAGGCAGGAAATGTGTTGCAGGCCCAGTCACCAGGTGAAAATAAAGGGAATAAGAACTACCACATCAACTTAAGCAATCAGTTTAACCACCTGCGGACAGCCCACTGTAGATATACTGAGGCAGGGTGGCCGCTCTGGGCAAGATCACATACCTAATACATGATCTGACACTTTCAGGTCTGGGGTGTGCACGGACACCGCCGGTGGCCCACTCCCGCTGTGATTATACAATGGACAATGTTCATTCAAAGCAGCACGGCTCAGGAGCGAGCCTGCGTTTGCTATTGGGAGCACTCAGCCGGGGGGGGGGTGGGAAGGAGCCTGGACTCCCAGTGTGAAACCCAAAAAGAGGAGGATCAGGGCTGCTCTGTTTTTGGGCTTAGATACACTTTAAGCCCTTTCTTACTGTGCTGCCTCAGACTGAATTTTAAAAAATCAGTTATTAAATTTTATCTATTTTTCTCACTCGGGTAACTCGCAGAATTACAACCTAAAACCAGAGTTCATCTCAGTTCAGCATCTTGGACCAATCCCATTTACATTTATTATTGGTGGCGGCTCCAGTTTAAATGTATCTATGCATAGTGATCCATGCCCTTTCATCCAGGTTCTGTAAAGAAACAGTTGTTTCCTCTTATAGGCCAGAAGGACTTACCTGGAGCCTGCTTAGAAATATGTTATGTAAAATACGCAAATTGTCAAAAAAAAGAAGAAGCAGAAACCGAGTGGTAAATACATTTTTCTTCCTGTGTACAATTTAAAAAGGAGAAAGTGAAAGAAAACAAACTGCAAGTCATCACATCTCCCCGCTGTTACTCCAGATGATCTGTTACTACAGCTGTGTTTGAAATGTTACTACATCGCTGGATTTTATTCCTTCATTTGATCAGTCTCAGACATGTACAGGACACTTAGAATATTGCTGGTGTCATCTGTATGGATATACACTGTGGCGGCCGCTTATGCAGTGTGCAGCTGCGCCGTCCCCCTAATCCATGCGCCCAGTCCCTAATCTACATACAGGGCGCCGGACGCATGGATCCCAATGTTTTTTTTAATTTTTTCTAAGCACATGATTAGAGCCTGAGGCTCTAATTGGCTTCAAAAAGGGTGGGCTCTGGGCGCAGAGCACTGCGCCTGGAGCCCACCCAGTTGTGTGACAACAGCAAATTAACATTAGCTAATGTATTCCTGTTTCTCCCCCCAGACAATCAGGAAGCGGGTCCTGAGACCCGATTGGCTGGGAGTCCTAAGACCTGATTGGCCGGGGGAAGAAGCAACTGCCGGGAATTAGGAGGAGACGCAAGGGGAAAGCCGCCAAAGCCACGACCTGGATGGGGTAAGTGCGGAGCTGTCGAGGGAACAATGCGGTGATCGAACGACGGGAGGAAGTGGCCATCAATTAAGGGAGCGAACGTAACGGGGGTGATTGGCTAGCTGGCTGGCTGGGGGAGGGGGCGGTTCTGGCTGGGGGGCCACGGGCTCCCCCCCCCCCCAAGAAAATTGAGCACCAGCTGCCACTGGATATACAGAACATGTTTAAAAGAGGAGGATGGCATTAACCTACCCTGCAGCGCACATTTTTAGCTGGTAACTAATGGTGCAGTTGTTTGAATTAAATCTGTTCTTGTTTATGGCCACAATTTTGCTATGAGGCTGTCAGAAGTTTAGGCCAATTTTAATGCACACAGGTGAGAGCCGAAGCGTCCACCCCAAGGCCATCGCTCCAGTGAGCACTGAAGGGACAGAGCAAAGAGTGGTGACTGACAGTCACTGTTCTCGGTTCTGAGAAGACAGAGAACTTATCAATCAGCGGTCATGTAACCACTCAGCTCTCAGTCTTAGAGCCGACGTGAACAGAATTTGAAGGTTTATTTTTTAGAAGCCCCAAACTTCTCCTTTAAAGTAAGCTGTGTCCCATTGCAGAGATTTCCCTTCACTTCCTGTTTCACAGCCAAACAGGAAGTGAGAGGAAATTCCTGCAAATTAAGGGAATTCCTTGGGGACCCCCAGGTCACCAGAACTAGTGCCTCAGTTGGAAGATTTCCCCTCTATTACTTTTCTGGGGACAACCCAACATTTTCTTTTACTTTCACTTTCAATGATAAAGGTGAACAGGATAAATAGAGAGGTAGTTCTTCTAAACGGGGGCACAGACAGCAATAAAAATTGAAAGGTGTTCTAATCCCTCTCCACTCTATCCAAAACTAAAAAAAGTTTTGCATTTTGTTATACTTTAAGATAGTTAAAAAGAAGGCATCTCGCCAGATTCAATCATCCCTAATCATAACATTTGACTTAACCCTAACATTTATACTAAATTACACCTCAGTGGCAATCCAGTCGTGTCACAGATGGCACAGGCCCCCCGATTGGCCGAGTTGCGGGGGTTGCGGGCGGCACCCCGGCCCCCCCGGTGGTCAGTCAGTCAGGGCCTCGCACTTACCCCATCTCACAGGCAGTGCTCCGGGGAGGCGGCAACTTCTCTCCAGCTGCTGTCTTGGTTCCCCAGCTTCTCCTCCCTGTTCCTCCTAGCAGCCAATCTGATTGGATCTCCTTTCGGCCAGTCAGGTGACGGGTCTCATTGTCACACAACTGGATGGGCTTCAGGGGCAGTGCTCTGCCCCCTGAGCCCACCCTTTTTTGGAGCATATTAGAGCCTCTGGCTCTAATCACGTGCTTAAAAAAAAAAACACCCCTGTGACGAACGCGGGTATCGGATCGCTGCCCTTCTCACTGATGGGTGACAGAGGAGCCCCCTGATCTAACACCGCACTTGTCACTACGCAACAATACCACTCTCAGCTGCTTTCAGCACAAAGATTTCCCAGTTTGCGGGACCACCGTCTAAATGCCAGCCGCCTGAGAGCGATTGTTACAAACAAACAATTAACCCTTTCTCTGCCACCACTAACCTTTTTGATCTGGAGTGTTAGGTCTCCAACAATTAGCAACACCAATTATGATTTTAGAATAACCACCTGTAACACACACTGTCACCACAGACAGGGCTATTCAGATTATTTTTTTTAAAAACAGTAGCACGCTTCAAAGGAACAGATTCCTGATAGCTTGCATTAAAAGCTTTAGGGACAAGATTAACACTTTTCAGAATAAGGTTTAATAATGAAACGGTCAAGTTTTAGGTGCAGTAAAATATTTACAGAAAAATAAAAAAAATGTTACAAAGCAATAAGAGACGTAATATACAGCAGCAAAGAAAATAGAATGAAAGTACTTGCTTTTGAAATGTCTGTGATCAATCAGTGGTTCGAAGATGACTTCACGGGTTCTCCGATGTTTGTTGATGGAAAAATGAGAACTGGAAACTGTCTTTAGCATTCCCTTTTTCTCTGGGTGAAAAGGGGTGGGACCGTATGCCCCTAACCACTCACATGGGTAAGGCGGGCCTGGTGGGCTGTCCAGGGCAGACGTGAAATACAATCCTCCCTGATTCACAATTTCTGTACCGAGATTAATATTTGCTAATAGATACAAGGTGCATTCCTGAAACTGATCAATTATAGTTCAGGATGAAATTTGCAGTCAAGCAAGTTCAAACATGACAGTCCTATCACTTTCTGTGACCCTGGGAAGGAAATAAACTAGTAGTGGTTCCCCGTACGATCGAATCCTTTGAAGTTTAGACTTTATTTATTTGATATAAATTTCCGCATTCAAATATGTGTTATTAATATGTCATGTTCCTAACTAAAGTTATGAACGGTGTGTATTTTTTGGTAAGTTTTAGGCAGGGGAGGGGGTCGCTGCCAGGTCATGTCTCCTGTGTCCTGATTTACGATTCTTGTAAATTCTGAGCTTCTTTTGATGCCTGCCAGCTAGGTTTTTTTATAGCAGCTAACATAAACACAAATAGATATCTCTTCCTTAGGAATTCCCAGGTGGCCCTTCCAGAATTTCCACATGGAACAGGGAGGAGGGGGTGTGTGAGAGGGGTTTGTATTGGGAGATTGTTAGGTTAAGATTGTAATGGAGTCCTCTTAAACAAAATGGAGTACGCTTGGCATGCATCTCGTACGTGATATCATCACATCGTGTGGGCCTCACATGTGATATCATCACAACCCCCCCATTGGAATTCATGCAACCGGCACCCTGCATGTAGATCAGGGGGCCGCACACATAGATGGGGGGGCGGCGCCCATGTACCCCTAATGGACGGGCTGCCACTGTCACATATCAACATACACCTGGAACCTAACTATAACCTTAATCTCAACCCCCAGCACTTGACCTTAATGTACAACTAAAGGCCCCCCTATGACAATCTGAACAGTTATCAAATCCACTTAGTTTAGCCTTCTGAAAAATAAAAAAAAAATCTTGTGGGGCATTTGGGAAGTGCCACTTGCAACTTGAAAGCCTATGCATTGCATCTAAAATGCTCATAAATGCTATAAGTGCATTAATGCGCAATAAAGACTGGTTTCAAATTTTACACCTGTGTGAACTCAGCCAGGAAGGCTATGACCCATGTTAACTTTTCTTTTTTTTTTTTTTGCCATCTGTGTCCAATTGGGGAGATTTCCTTTCATGTCTCAGCCCATATCCAAACAGGAAGTGAGAGGAAATGCCTCCAAAGTGAGAGAATCCCTGGCTGGCTGGTCCCATTGGAAGATTTCCTCTCTATTCCTGCTCTGGAGATAACCCAAAATTTGGGATTCTCTTTCATTCTTGATGATAATGGTATACAAGATAAATAGAGAGGGTGATTCTCCCTAATGGGGACACAGACAGCAGTAAAAACCCGACAGGTGTTCCAATCCCTCTCCACTCTATCCAAAACAAAAAAAAAGTTTTGCCTTTAGTTATTCTTTAACTACAATGAATATTGGCACCAAAACCACAGTTTTGTGCCCAGAGCTAACCATGTTTTTCAACAAGATCTGATCCATTCTGCTAAGAAGATCAGCACATAAAAGTGCACAAATCACCATCATCCACATTTCAGAAATGTATGAATACATTAGATAAGACCATTAGACAACATTCCAGTTATCTACAAATGTATGTAACCCATATTTCATGTTTCATTCTGGACAAAGCAGGGTTTTAGTAAGACTTTGCAGTCCTGTTAATGCCATGCTGGAAAGGGATTCCCCTGAAGACATGATAATAATCATGCAAATATTTGTATACGTAAAGCTTGCTGCTCACATTCTGCAATATTGGGTGTACTGCACAGTAGGCAGACAAGAGTAACTGACATACTTATTGTTGCAAAAGTTCAGAAGATGTGGAAGGGAGGATACCTCCAAGGTAAAGTTTTCTTGTTTTATATACTTATTAATGTTATACTTGTTGCCTGCTCATGTAAACTCCAATGATCTATTTTATTATTTTGCTGCACCTACACTAAAATCAGTAATTAAATGTTCCTTTTATTATGCAAATAATACATGTGTTTTAGTTAAGTGAATTGAGTCACAGAAAAAAAAGAATTTATCGTTAAATTGATGCTATTCACGATTGCACTGAATTGTTTTCCCTATCTTGTGTATCTTAGTACAAAGATCATTCTCTATATCCCTGATGCCCAGCCTGTTGCCCGAGGGCTGCATGTGGCCTTTTAGCAATTTTTGGGTAGCCCTTCTAGTAGTGATTTCTTGCAGATTCATGTAGCAGGTGTCCAGTCTATGACTGTCTTCTGAAGCATCTCCCCGGTCTCCAACAACTACTATAGCATGTCCACAGTCTCTGACCATCCCTATCATGTCTGCAATCTCTGACCATCTCTTGTATTACATCTGCAGTCTCTGACCATCTGTTGTATTATGTCTACAGTCTCTGACCATCTCTTGTATTATGTCTGCAATCTCTGACCATCTCTTGTATTATGTCTGCAATCTCTGACCATCTCTTGTATTATGCCTGCAATCTCTGACCATCTCTTGTATCATGTCTGCAGTCTCTGACCATCTCTATCATGTCTGCAATCTCTGACCATCTCCTCTATCATGTTTGCAATCTATGACCGTCTCTTATATTATACCCATAATCTTTGACTATATCCTCTTGAGTGTCTGCTGTCTGTGTTAATGAATATTCTCTGATTTTTTTGTGCGGCCTTTTGGTGATGTTGGAGGCCACCCATATAAACAAACTTGACCACCATTGCTCCATATATTACACTACACACTTTTTAATGATATCAGCTCTTTTTATTTTTTTACCAAATCATTTTTAAAGTAGAACTTATCTTAAATTACCAAAAGTATTAGGATGCCTGCTTTTACACGCACATGAACTTTAATGGCATCCCATTCTTAGTCTGTAGGGTTCAATATTGAGTTGACCCACCCTTTGTAGCTATAACAGCTTCAACTCTTCTAGGAAGGCTGTCTAGAAGTGCATTTGTGAGGTCGGGTGCAGATGTTGCAGGCCTGGCTTGCAGTCTCCACTGTAATTCATCCCAAAAGTGCACAAAGCAAGGTCCATAAAGACATGGATGAGTGAGTCTGGGGTGGAGGAACTTCACTGGCTTACACAGAGTACTGATCTCAACCCGATAGAAAACCTTTGGGATGAATTAGAGCGGAGACTGCAAGCCAGACCTTCTCGTCCAACATCGGTGCCTGACCTCACAAATGCGCTTCTGGAAGAATGGTCAAACATTCCCACAGACACACTCCTAAACCTTGTGGACAGCCTTCCCAAAGAGTTAAAGCTGCAAAGGGTGGGCCAACTCAATATTGAACTCTATGGACTTAGACTGGGATGCTATTAAATTTTATGTGCATGTGAAGGCAGCTGTCCCAATACTTTTGGTAATATAGTGTGTGTGTGTGTATATATATATATATATATATATATATATATAAACAAAGTTTCAGGGATTGCTGCACACAATTCTTTTATTGTAGTAAAATACATACAAAACTAGGTAGTTCCATTCAGTAATCATCAACGGTTTCGGTCTATATTGTTATCGCCCTCCTTCAGACATTGGAACGTAGCCTATTGAAACATTACTATCTCAATCATTTAAACATTTCACATGTTAATTGGAATCAATAGCTGTATATATATATTTTGAGGGGACAGAAAATTGACCCTGTTATACAAGCTGTACACTCACTACTTTACATTGTAGCAAAGTGTCATTTCTTCAGTGTTGTCACATGAAAAGATAGAATAAAATATTTACAAAAATGTGAGGGGTGTACTCACTTTTGTGAGATACTGTGTATGTATATATATATATATATATATATATTTTTTTTTTTTTGTCACTCTAGACATTGATAGACAAAGTGGTTAATACATCTGTCTTGTGAGGTTTCTTCACACTAAGCCCCAGTTCACACCAGTGCGATTTTTCACGTGATTTCACAGTGACAGTCTGGAACCGTTCACATTGCTGGGACTCATGCCGGAGCGACTTTGAAAAAGGTTCCTGCACTACTTTTTACCAATTTCATTGCAACTTGCATAGACTTCTGTTGTATGAAGTCACAAGCTGCAATTAAATTGACAGTGCAAATTGCATTGATGTACGGTTTTGAAATCGTACTGAAGTAGCGCGATTTCAAAGCCGCACCAGTGTGAACGGAGGCTTTTTCTGGCCTGCGGGCTGAACCAAAAAAAATCTTACAAATTCCTTTATCCATGCTTCAAACGTGCTTTGGACAAACATAGATCTATATTCCGACAAAAAAAGTTAACGAAAAATAAATAAATAGATAAAAAAATATGAAAAACAAGCAAACAAAAGAAAAAATACAAAACATATATAATAAAAAAAGGAACAGACAGACTTGATGGACTACTCAGTTTTTTCTCTGCCATCACTTATCTATATTTCTAACGTGAACTGCATGGATGGATGAATTTCATAGCTCCAGCAGCTGCCAGTATACCTGAACAGTGCCTGTATCAATTTTCTACCTATCTCTTTCGACATAAATTGATTGTTCAAATTTTGTTGTGTCAAGATGTGCCGACATGGGTATCCATTGCTTGAATTTTGTGCAACTCAGTATAAATCAGCCAAAATTGAAGCTGTGTTTGGCAGCCTTTATTGCATAGTCACCAAAGAAGGAAGTAAAACTGAACACACATGGAAGTGGACATGCATAAACATGCCGAAATTTGCTCACTTGGGGGTCCAGTCTCCTGTCCAATATCCCTTTAACTGGAAAATCAATTTTTCCGAACAGAAAATAATTGGCTGAACAGTGCCCGAATCCAATCAGAATATAATAGGAGCACGCATGTGTTAAAGAGCAGCAATAGTCTCCCTGACCTATAGAGCACAGGACCGTTTGTCTCTTTCCCATGTAGTTTATCCTAGATGTTCATCTATCACTGATCGTATTAAAGCCTTCTCCAAATCCAATCTGATTGTTCAATATCTGTACAATTTACTTTAAATCTACACATGTAATACATGGTTTAGTGATGAGGTTCAGTTTCGCGGCTTACCATGCATTCAAGGCAAATCCTGGTGGCTCAAGATTTGCAGTCCAGGTAAATTTACATGAAAATTTGCACAGGAGAATTTTTTTTAAACCATAATACACTGCATGGCCTTTGGATAAGCTATCCCTCTAACTATAAAAGTGGGCCACAGAGCAGCCATAGTGTCAGGGCCTTTACTTTGGGTTCAACTTTTTTGTTTGCAGTGGGGCTTCTCATAAAAACTAAAGCAGGATTTAAATAAAGCATGTTATTTAAAAAGTTTGTGTATTTTTTTAAGTTGCCATTAAACTGCATGAAAAGCATATGCATTTTCACACTGTATGGTAATTAAAAAAAAAAAAAAAGTCTCCCATTGTAGTACCAATTTCCCATGCCTTTTTACCTATTAGCTTTAAAAACGATCAGTGGGATTTGCTGTTAAGTCTGGGTACAATTAATTTGCCCAACCCTCAACAAGCTGGACCTGGGCAGATTTACTAATCCATAGCATAGGTATACCTAAATAATAACATTATTTGATTGGTAGCCTCATAATCTAACAAATCATCTGCTATGGCTTACTGCAAACTGTCCTAGTAAATTAGCCAAATTCTTGCATTCTGCTCTACAGATATACCTTAAATAGGACCAGCTCCCCTTGCCCTTCAAAATCTAGAGGACTTTTACCTGGCACAGGCCCATAGGCAGCATTCCACCTCCCCCAAATATGGCAAGTTGAGTTGATGTCAAAGAGCTTGATTTTGGTCTCATCTGCCCACAACATTTTCACCCTGTTCCCCTCTGAATCATTCAGATGGTCATTAGCAAACTTCAGACGGGTCTGTACATGTGCTTTCTTGAACAGGGGAACCTTGTGGATGATGCAGGATTTCAGTTGTTCACGGCGTAGTGTGTTACCAATTGTTTTCTTGGGGACCATGGTCCCAGCTGCCTTGAGATCATTGACAATATTTTCCTGTGTAGTCCTGGGCTGATTCCTCACCATTCTCATGATCATTGAAACTCCATGAGGTGAGATCTTGCATGGAGCCCCAGACCAAGGGAGATTGACAGTTATTTTGTGTTTCTTCCATTTGCGAATAATCGCACCAACTGTTGTCACTCTCTCACCAGCTGCTTGGCGATGGTCTTGTAGCCCATTACAGCCTTACATTGGGGCAAAAAAGTATTTAGTCAGCCACCAATTGTGCAAGTTCTCCCACTTAAAAAGATGAGAGAGGCCTGTAATTTTCATCATAGGCACACTTCAACTATGAGAGACAGAATGAGAAAAAAAAATCCAGAAAATCACATTGTCTGATTTTTAAAGAATTTATTTGCAAATTATGGTGGAAAATAAGGATTTGGTCACCTACAAAAAAACAAGATTTCTGGCTCTCACAGACCTGTAACTTCTTCTTTAAGAGGCTCCTCTGTCCTCCACTCGTTACCTGTATTAATGGCACCTGTTTGAACTTGTTATCAGTATAAAAGACACAACCTGTCCACAGCCTCAAACAGTCAGACTCCAAACTCCACTATGGCCAAGACCAAAGAGCTGTCAAAGGTCACCAGAAACAAAATTGTAAACCTGCACCAGGGTGGGAAGACTGAATCTGCAATAGGTAAGCAGCTTGGTGTAAAGAAATCAACTATGGGAGCAATTATTAGAAAATGGAATACATACAAGACCACTGATAATCTCCCTCGATCTGGGGCTCCAAGCAAGATCTCACTCTGTGGGGTCAAAATGATCACAAGAACGGTGAGCAAAAATCCCAAAACCACACAGGAGGGGCCCAATGAATGACCTGCAGAGAGCTGGGACCAAAGTAACAAAGGCTACCATCAGTAACACAGTAGACTCAAATCCTGCAGTGCCAGACGTGTCCCCCTGCTTAAGCCAGTACATGTCCGGGCCCGTCTGAAGTTTGCTAGAGAGCATTTGGATGATCCAGAAGAGGATTGAGAGAATGTCATATGGTCAGATGAAACCAAAATAGAACTTTTTGTTAAAAACTCAACTTGTCGTGTTTGGAGGAGAAAGAATGCTGATTTGCATCCAAAGAACACCATACCTACTGTGAAGCATGGGGTGGAAACATCATGCTTTGGGGCTGTTTTTCTGCAAAGGGACCAGGACGACTGATCCGTGTAAAGGAAAGAATGAATGGGGTAATGTATCATGAGATTTTGAGTAAAAACCTCCTCCCATCAGCAAGGGCATTGAAGGTGAAACGTGGCTGGGTCTTTCAGCATGACAATGATCCCAAACACACCGCCAGGGCAACGAAGGAATGACTTCGTAAAAAGCATTTCAAGGTTCTGGAGTGGCCTAGCCAGTCTCCAGATCTCAACCCCATAGAAAATCTTTGGAGGGAGATGAAAATCCGTGTTGCCCAGCGACAACCCCAAAACATCACTGCTCTAGAGGAGATCTGCATGGAGGAATGGGGCAAACTACCAGCAACAGTGTGCAAAAACCTTGTGGAGAGACTTACGGAAAACGCTTGACCTCTGTCATTGGCAACAAAGGGTATATAACAAAGTATTGAGATTAACTTTTGTTATTAACCAAATACTTATTTTCCACCATAATTTGCAAATAAATTCTTTAAAAATCAGACAATGTGATTTTCTGGATTTTTTTTCTCTTTCTGTCTCTCATAGTTGAAGTGTGCCTTTGATGAAAATTACAGGCGTCTCTCATCTTTTAAGTGGGAGAACTTGCACAATTGGTGGCTGACTAAATACTTTTTTGCCCCACTATATGTAGGTCTACAATCTTGTCGCAAGCTACAAGATTGTAGACCTACACATGGGAGGGGTCGTTTTTTGACTTCTATGCTACCCATCTATGTGCATGCACAGGAAAACCATGCATGTGCACATGTGCCTGAAGCCCTGCGGCACATCTGCACACTTGCAGAGTCCAGGAGGGGGATGGGAGGGTCCCAGACCTCATTTTTGCCTAGATGAGAACTATGGAAGTGCTACTCTGCAGCAACATAGATGTGTAAGAAAAAAATAGAGTATATGGAAACCCTCACCTTGTAAAACAACCCATTCAGTCTAAATAGATATGAAAGGCAAAACATTTGTTTATACATATTAAAAAGATTATTGTGATAGACTCACCCGGGGCAGAGGCTTTTGGAGGGGACTGAATGCTAGCCTCTTGTCTACTGACTATGGGCCCTGGCTTTTAAGGGAACACTGCTCTTTGTGAGGTGTATGCCTGGGGGACCCTTGAAGTAATTTCACTTTGAATTCAAGTCCATGTCTCCCAAAGACACACAGATTCTGGGACTCTAGGCCTTGGGTCCCTGTATAGGGCCTAACTGCCTCACTACCAATAGTGACTGCTTCACACTGTGAGACTCAAAGCAGATGGTGATGTCATCAGTTCAAGCCACCTGTCTGGGGTTGCCTGCTATAATGTGTTTATTGTAAGTAGGTCTAGTGTGCCTCCTAAGGGTCTTTCACCCATTGTTGTTTGTGATAATTAACTCATCTATTGTCTACTAGCACCCTACCCTTGTGGGCTGTGTTTATACTTAATAATAATAATGTGTCCTTTGTATTCCCTGTTGTAGGGGCTGAATAGTTTAGGCACCTAGGCTGGTTTAAATGACTAGTTAATTATGTTTCTAGTTACAGTTGTATTGTTAGGGTAATATGATCAGGAGGGGGAATGTCCATCTCAAGTGTATAAAAGCCTGTATTCTTGTTCAAATAAACAGTTCGTATTATGGTTTGCTCCAAAACTGGTGTTGCCTAGTTCTTGGGATAACTAGCCAGATTCACAGGTCTCATGTTCCAGAGCTTGGGAAGCAGCTTCTTGGTGGAGATACCCAGTCAGGGTGTCCGGATTCCATCATAATTATAAATACTTGTTTTCTCCATTCTTATAAGTGATCCCCTGTCCTCTGCTCTCAGTTGCATTAGGAGCTGAGGAAGGAGAAGCAGCAGCACACTGATCTTCCCAGTAATTGGCTGTTCAGGTGTAGGTGTGTGTGTGTGTGTGTGTGTGTGTTGAGGGGGGGGGGCGTGTCGGCGTGTCCGTACAAGCCTGATTATTGAAGAGCAGGCTGAGTTCACATCACAGCCAGAAAACTGACCACACTGTGGTCTGTTTCTAATTGAGGGACATGGTAGGAACACCAGGGATTTCACACAAAGGAAGCAATACAAAGAGAATAGGATATTTTTTTATACAAGTAGATGGTACAGCAGACACATATCAGGAATATGAAATGTTGGGTTTACTTTTTTAACCGCTTGCTGACCGCTGGTCGGCAATTGACGGCGACAAGGTGGCTCTTTCCCGCAAAACGCCGTCATACGACGGCGGCTGCGGGATCGAGCTTAGTGAGCGCGCGCGCGCCGCCGGAGGCGCACCCGCGCACTCACTGTGTTCGGGGAGGGCCAGGGAGCGGGTGGGGCGGAGTCGATCTCCGCCGGCCACCCGCGATGCCCCCCCCGGAGTGAAAGAACGGAGGTCCATGTAAGTAAACACGGACCTCCGTTCTGTGAAGGGGGAAGGGCTGTGATCACAGCCTTCCTGTACATGGAGGCTGTGACCACTTCCCTTCCCCAGCTAGGGCAGTCCCCCCACAGTAAGAACACGCCCAGGGAACACAGTTAACCCTTAGAACGCCCCCTGCAGGTTAACCCCTTCACTGCCAATGGCATTTACACAGTAATCAGTGCATTTTTATAGCACTGATCGCTGTATAAATGCCAATGGTCCCAAAAAAGTGTCAAAATGTTCCGACATGTCCGCTGAAATATCGCAGTACCGCTAAAAATCGCAGATCGCCGCCATTACTAGTAAAAAATAAAAAAAAAATAAAAACCCCAAAAATGAATTCTCATCATCCGTAAACGCGACCACTTTTGCGCAAACCAATCAATAAACGCCGATTGCGATTTTTTTTATCACAAATATGAGGAAGAATATAAATCGGCCAAAACCGATGAAAAAAATGTTTTTTTATATTTTTTTTTGGATTTGTATTTTAGCAAAAAGTAAGAAATTTGTTTTTTTTTGCAAAATTGTCGCTCTTCTTTTGTTTATAGCGGCGATCAGAAATGACGCATCGGTGATCAAATACCCCCAAAAGAAAGCTCTATTTGTGGGGAAAAAAGGACGCAAATTTAGTTTGGGTACAACGCCGCACGACCGCGCAATTGTCAGTTAAAGCGACGCAGCGCCGAATCGCAAAAAGGGCTCCGGTCCTAAAGCTGGAAATCCTTCCGGGGCTGAAGTGGTTAATACAAAACTTCCAATTTAAAGAGAGGGAAGGGAGAGGAGGCAGGGTATAAAGACATTACATTTAGGGTGAAGGTCCGCTTTAAGTAGGTTGTTTCCTATTTGTAGAACAAGCCTATGTTGCAACAAGCATAATATATGCTGAGAATAAAGGATTTGGTGTTCATTAGTGTTGGCACTCTGTGTGCTCAGTCTGGTCTGGTGACTTTTTTTGCACTTAATGTGTTCAAATGCGTAGGAATCTAATATGCCCTGTCCTTCAAATTTGGTTGAGTAACAATGTATTCACATAACAATGGTTATATTGTTGAAATGATATTTGATAGTTATATTGCTGCAAAGCTTGGCAGAATCATCAGGGATGACACTGGAGGACAGAACAAAACTTAAAGTGATCCAACAAGTGACAAATCCAGAAGATGTGAAAAGTGCTGGAAATAGGACTCCACGGAGCTCCATTGAACAGGATGTCACATATCGAGAAGGAAGAGTACAGATAGGCCTGGAAGGCAGAGCATTGGGGCCAATAAGGTAATTGGTAACATCTGGAGAAATACTGGAAACAGGTGCATCAAATGGTCACAGAGCTCTACGACCTGCAATGTGCACAAATGCTGAGAGACACAAAACCATCATTCGTGAGAATTTAAAGTCTCAGCTGGCAGTCCAAGAAACCAACAGTTCTCCAACCCTATCGTGTCCGGGACCATTTATAGCATGATCAGGAAATGCTATTACAGTGTATCTACTCACCAGCCAATTTAAAAGGGAATCTGATGGAAATATAGGAGCTGTTGCTGCCGGTTTGTGTTAAAATGGTGTTCTAATCTTGTCTTCCCCACCTAATAAGTCACTAGTCTGAAAACAAGCATGCAGCCAGTGAAATCTAAAAGGTCTGGAAATTGTGGAAAAACCAAAATGCGAATGAGAGCTCTAGAATCCACACCCTTACAGAACTGCAGATCTCTTATTTCTATTATTTATTATACAGTGCTTAATAATATAAATGTAGCGGTACCCCCCGAAGGAGCTGCTAATATATATATGACCCGGGCCTCGATCTGATCATCCTGCAGCCAGTCGCAACGGATTTTCACACTGCCAGGTGCACACACACAGTCCTGCTCGTTATTCAAATGACCAGTCTAGGGGATGAATTTTTGATGCTTTATTGTAGAACTTGGATAGGAGAAGGGAATGGATGAGATACTCCAAGTTAACTGACTTCAAGAGAGGACAGCTTCTCCCTATCTCTGTACAGCAGACTGTCAGTGGCACTACATAGCAGACTGATCTCAATGAAACAAGTCCCCTTCCAGCAATAAAGGACAGGCCAGACCTTGTTTCTTCAAGACACTTACCAGTGTCTCCTTTCTAGCTCAATGTGGCAGACTACCAATAACACTTAATGGCAGGCTGATTCCAGTGGAACAGATCCCTTTTTAAGCAGTACAGGATAAGCCAGACTCTGTTCTTCAAGACAATCACCCATGTCTTCTTCTAGCTCACACACCCGGTTAGCTGATTATGAGGGGCAGGAGGGAAATTCTAGCAACTCAGTTTCAAGGATCCCTTCATGTGTCTGTACTCACACCATGTCCCGAGACAGCCAGTAGCCTCTCTCTGCCAACTTACAAGCGACAATTTGCCACTGTGATGCCAGACCGGATCCAAGGACATCCCCCTTCTGTCAGCTTTAAAGAACTCTAGGCTGCAGCTTCAGCGACATCAGCTAGGCTTCCACCAGGCCCAGCATCTTGCAGCCTCCTGGATAGGCCTCAAGCCTAGCAGCCAGGAGCTCAACACACACCTCCACCCCTGAGGTCTGGGTGGGCTGGAACTCCTGACCTTGAGCCCATGTGCTCCTTTTTATATGAATGTGTTCACCCAAAATGCAATGGGGCACCTCCCCTGCTAGTTGGTCAGAACCACATCCACATACACCTGCTGTCACTGGCTGGGTTTTCCTCCCACTGTCCAATAGGGACCCATACTACCAGACAGTCTAAAACTCTCTAGACCACGTGAATCAGCACAAGAGCAAACTGAGCAGACCTTACTCAAATCAAGGCTCTCTGATAGGCAGACAGCATATACATTTAGCTATCTGCTCTCCTGTTAAGCAGAAAAGGCCAAAAACTATATACACTTACTAAAACCCAAACTAGAAGGGCCCTACATAAATTATACATATTATTGAAAATTACTATAACTAAGGATTACCATAATGATATTCTATTTGCAGGCTTCACTAGGCCAGTTAAACAATAGGTATAATTTTAGATGTGTGTCAAGAATCAAACACAGGAAATAGCATTTACAAATCTTGCAGATCTGATCAGAAAAGTACCCAGGTCCCAAATGTTCAGAGGAAGAGAACAGTGCTAGCAAGTGGGCCATCATAATCTACCCATAACAGCCAGTGATATTAGTAAAGCATAATACCTGGAGGCTTGTTCTGACTCCCTGCATATATACGAGTATTATTTTTTAGGTCTTAAGGTAGAAAAAGACATTCAAGTCTTGCTTTGTTCCTTACATGGAAGAATGAGGGTTTGAAAGCATCTGACACCTGATTTCTAAATGTTAAACTTCCATGAAGCACCACTAAACAATTGAGAAAAGAGACAGAGTCGTGCAAGTCATACCCACAACAGTCAAGTATAAATCCTGGGGGACTTTTTTGATAGCCCTGCATATAATAGTTATACATTCTGTTAGATCTTCAGGGACAATTAGGTATTTAACGTTTGCTTTGTTCCTCACGTGGAGCAGTAAGGATTTAAAAGCATCTAACACCTAAACTTCCATCAAGAACTTTCCAAGAGCAGGGTATGTCCTTCAACAGTCATGCATAAGAGGTGCTGAATTTTATTACGTTTTTGTTAGCTGTCGGTTACCCTATGATAGTGTTTCCACAAAGTTCAGTTTTAGTAAGCTAGAATTCTTCCACTTCTGAAGCTGCAGAACAGTGGTTTTCTACATATCATCATTGTAAGCTCTAAGACAAGGAGGTTATTTTATGGAAAACTGGAGTGATCTCTTGCACCATGTTCCAGATCCAATGGCGGGATAGACTCACTCCGTTCCCAGGGAACAAATGCACAACTGCATCCCCCCCCACTGCTAACGCATGATGTAGATGCATGTTCCACCCTGTCTACTGTACCCCCCCACTTGAGGGCACATCCTGCCTCCCCTGCCTTGTCCTAACCCTGTCCTGATCACACGATGTCGTGTTCAAACCTCAGATTATTTTTACAAATTCTGCCTCACGTACACTAACATCGTCCATGGAGATAAAGAATTGCTTACTTAGGTTCTTGGTACAATTATTACAGGACTGACTATAATAGTTGAAACTTTTTGATAATAGAATTTACACTCCTTAGTGGAAGCGGTTACTGGGATAATAGGCAATCTGAATTGCCATTACTTAAAATGTATGGAATAATATTTGAGTTGGTATTTTCTTTAGCATATACTATTTCTTGTGATAGGACATCTGATTTTTCTTTCTTCTAGGATGTCTTCTAGTATTTCTTGGCACATTAGGTCAGGAAAGGCTTATGTTCACCTTTGTGAAACGCTGCCTTTCCAGTCTGTGTCCTTTCTGTTTCACTTCCTTCCTAGTGATGTAATACCATGCTGGTGTAGAGAAGCTAGTTTGGTATACCATGGTGCACAATATCAAATGTTCCAGATACAATATTGTTATAGTGAACCAATAAAGGGCCTTTCCTAAACTCTTTACCCTAGAGGAACCCACAAATTTTCAGGTCTCGGGGGAACCCCTGCTAATATCAATTTATCGGGGGTCGGTTACATTGTAGTCAGAATGCCACTCATATGGATAGCTAACAAGATCATTGGTGTCATGCTTCGGATATTACCAAGTGGTGTTGGCCCTGGAACTATGCAGCCACCATCAAATGAGAAGTAAATCAGACACAGTTCAAGAAACCCCTAACAACCTGTGGAAGAAACCCAGTTCAGAATGGCTGCACTAGGATATGTGTGCTCTGATGTAGTGCTACAAAATCTAGGTTTTATCCCTCTTAATGGATGGTACCTGATTATGATGCTGTTTTTTTTAACAGCGTCATAATTGTTAGGCACTTAAAATACTGGATGATGTGGTAGTCTGATCACTATATTAGATCCACAATTAATGGTTTATACCGAGCCCTAACCCAAGACCCCTCTCAAAACATATACTGTACTTGGAGACAAGACCCAGACTCTTTCTTGTGGTCTACTTCTATAGGCTTATGACATTTGGGTGCTTTTGTAAAGATTTAAAAAAAATAAACTATTAGTAGCACATGCACATATACATGTAATATTGTAGACCTACTACACCAGGGGTAGACAACCTGTGGCCCTCCAGCTGTTGTGGAAGTACATTTCCCATGAGACATTGTAAGACTGGCAGTTACAATTACTCTCAGAGGCATGATGGGACTTGCAGTTCTGCAACAGCTGGAGGGCCGCAGGTTGCCTACCCCTGTACTATACCATACCGCCCAAGCTTCAGGCCTAAGGCCACATGCAGCCTTTGCCACTTTTTGTGTGGCACTTGGGGCCCTTGCTGACACTTATCTGTGTTTTCCTATTGCCCTGTTATAGCAAGGATTTCCAGTAGTCTCATGTAATATGTCTCCAGTATGTGACTTTCTACCAAAGCAAGTACCAATCTCCAGCAACTCCTATAGCATGTTCACAGTCTCTGACAGGCCTGTACTGGCTATCGGGATTACCAGGAGTTTCCTGGTGGGCTGATGGCTCAGTGGGCCATCAGAGTGACAGCGGAGCGGAGGTGAGCAGGTGGGGACTCCCATACCCTTGTCCAGCAATAAACTAATCCACCGCTGACCGCTGTGTAGCTGTTTAAAAATAAAACTTTGCCCCCTGTGTTCAGCGGGGGTCGCGGGACAGAGCATGGACTATTTTTTCATTTTTGGCTTTTGGCGGATTAAACCACTGCAGCGCACTATACAGGTGAAGGCCGGCACTATGTCATTACTCTGGAGCCAGCCAGGAGCGATGCAGCGGATTAATCCACCTATAACAAAGTGATGAAATAGTCCGCGCTCTGTCCCCCGGCCCCAGCTAAAGGCAGGGAGCAAAGTTTTCTTTTTAAACAGCTGCTCAGTGGGTGATTAGTTTATTGCTGGACAGGGTTATGGGATTTCCGCCCGCTCACCTTGCCCCCAGGCTCACAGTTCCAGTCTCCAGAGGACCAATTGCAGTAGCCAGGATGTACGTAGAAGAATTGCCCAGACCAGGTACTGGGGTCTGAGGGGGACTAACATTAATGGGCACTGGTGTGGCTGTGCTGATGGGCACTGGTGAGGCTGCATTTATGGACACTGATGTGGCTGTGTTAATGGGCACTGGTGTGGCTGCACTGATGAGCACTGATCAGGCTGTGTTAATGGGCACTGGTGTGGCTGCGCTGATGGGCACTAATCAGGCTGTGTTAATGGGCACTGGTGAGGCTGCATTAATGAGCACTGGAGTGGCTGTGCTGAAGGGCACTGATAAGGCTGCATTAATGGGCAATTGTGTGGCTGCGCTGATGGCCACTGGTGAGGCTGCATTAATGGGCACCAGTGAGGCTGCACTAATGGGCACTGGTGAGGCTGCATCAATGGGCACTGGTGTGGCTGCGCTGATGGGCACTGATCAGGCTGCATTAATGGGCACTGGTGAGGCTGCAATAATGGGCACTGGTGTGGCTGCGCTGATGAGCACTGATCAGGCTGCATTAATGGGAATTGGTGAGGCTGCATAAATGGGCACTGGTGTGGATGCACTGATGAGCACTGATCAGGCTGCGCTGATGGGCACTGGTGTGGCTGCATTATTGGGCACTGGTGAGGCTGCATTAATGGGCACTGGTGTGGCTGCACTGATGGGCACTAATCAGGCTGCATTAATGGGCACTGTTGAGGCTGCAATAATGGGCACTGGTGTGGCTGTGCTGATGGGCACTGATCAGGCTGCATTAATGGGAATTGGTGAGGCTGCATTAATGGCCACTAGTGTGGCTGCATTAATGAGCACTGGTGAGGCTACATTAATGGGCACGGGTGAGGCTGCATTAATAGGCACTGGTGAAGCTGCATTAATGGGCACTGGTGAGGCTGCAATAATGGGCACTGGTGTGGCTGCGCTGATGGGCACTGATCAGGCTGCATTAATAGGCATTGGTGAGGCTGCATTAATGGGCACTGGTGTGGCTGCGCTGATGAGCACTGATCAAACTGCATTAATGGGCACTGGTGTGGCTGCATTAATGGGCACTGGTGAGGCTGCATTAATGGGCACTGGTTTGGCTGCGCTGATGGGCACTGAACAGGCTGCATTAATGGCCTGGCTTTGCTGATGGGCACTGATCAGGCTGCATTAATGGGCACTAGTAAGGCTGCATTAATGGGCACTGGTGTGGCTGCATTAATGGGCACTGGTGAGGCTGCATTCATGAGCACTGGTGAGGCTGCATTAATGAGCACTGGGAGGCTGCATTAATGGGAACTGGTGAGTCTGCATTAATGGGCACTGGTGTGGCTGCATTAATGGACACTGATCAGGCTGCATTAATGGGCACTGGTGAGGCTGCATTGATGGGCACTGGTGAGGCTGCATTGATGGGCACTGGTGTGACTGCACTGATGGGCACCGGTGTGGCTACTCTGATGGGCACCGGTGTGGCTACTCTGATGGGCACCGATCAGGCTGCATTGATGGGCACTGGTGAGGCTGCATTGATTGGGCACTGGTGTGGCTGTGCTGATGGGCACTGATCAAGCTGCATGATTGGGCACTGGTGTGGCTATGCTCTGTCCTATGCCCAATAGTGGAATTTTTTTACTTTATTTTTTGCGCAATTGCGTATAGTTTATATACTGTTTTTTTGTGTGTTTGCAAAATTAAAGTGGGCCGGTCTGGATGAAGTCCAGGGCCAAATTTTGGTCCCAGTCCAGCCCTGGTCTCTGACAATCACTTGCAGCATGTCCACAGTCTCTGCCTATCTCTTGTATCATGACTGTAGTCTTTGGCAATATCCTGTTGTGTGCCTGCTGTCTCTGACACTAAATATTTACATGCGAGCCCTTGGTGATGTTGGGAGCAATGCATGAGGCCCTCAATATCCAAAAAGTTGACCACCACGGCTATAAGGTAAAGCTAGAACTTAGGATAGCCGTAATCAGTGGAGCAAAATACATTATTAGAAGAACAGTTAAAGTGTTACTAAACCCAGGACCCTCACTATATCTGGTCTCCCACAGTACACAGAACATGGACATGCAATTATTTTAGTAAATATAAACTGCTAAATACCTTTTCTCATTAGCACTGCGGCTTGAAGGAGGAGTTTTCATTGCACTCTGACTGTTCTATGAGGCTGCATGACCCCCGACCCTCTGTCTGGACAGTGCTGATTGGCCCTGTGCTGATCACATGCACTCCCCCCAAAAAAAACCCTCTATAGCAATACACACCAACCTGAGCATGTGCAGAGTGGCTCCAAGGCTCCATGCTATCAGAAGATGGACAGGGGACTGTGGAAGAAGGGGAGGATAAGAGAAGACAGGATCAAACAGCCTTTTTACACAATATGCAGGATTAATCCCTTGTCAGTGTCAATGTCAGTGAACTTTAAATTAGCCACATTAAACTGTGAAACTATGTTAGGCTCCACATGAGACAGTCACATCTCAGTATCAGTGATAACTGGCCCTTGCTGCCTGTAGTATTATACTGACACATTAAACAGCTGCTCTAATTGTAAGGAGAATAGCAGATTTTGTTCAAGATAAAATACATTAAAATGTAACATTAATAATGTACTTACTGTATATAACGTATAACATAATGTAATATGGACACATTATTATGGGCAATATTTCATGTTTACTAATCCCTAGATAATAGAAACCCATTGATTCATAATCTGACATTCCAGGAGGCAAATAATTACTTAGTACCGCAGTTTGGCAAAGAAGAGAAAAGTCACAAAGCCTTTGTAGTTATGACAGAAACAACACCTTTTAATGCTAATGTACTCTTATATAATATTGAAATATCGGATGATGCTTTATATTGCAACGCAATCACTTTGACCTTATTCACCTTTGAAATTACAGAGTGAGCGTGTTAAAAAAAATTGACGTCAGTGTTATAAAAAAAATCCACAGCAGACGCAAAAAGCTGAGAATATATTAATCTTAACTTTTTAACTATGCAATGTATAAATAGCAGGTCAGTATTGGTTGAACCTGATGGATTTGTGTCTTTTTTCAACCTTGCTAAGCATGTAACTATGAGGTAAGGATTAAATTAATGGTGTGGAGCCTTCATTTTTATTAAAGTACCAATAATGACCGTTTCCATATTCAATACCTTACAGGTCCATTTTTACAATCCTCTTAAATATATAGTGGATTTGTGAGTATAGGATGGAACTGTGAGTATAGGATTGTGTAAATCAGTGGTGGCCCCTCCATTAGAGGAGCTCGGGTGCCCACCCTATCCATGGGTCTGGCCCCCTGATCTACATACAGGGCGCTAGACACATGGATTCCAAAGGCTCTAATAGGCTTCAAAAAAGGGTGGGCCCGGGGCACAGTGCTCCCGCCCAGTTGTGTGACAATAGCGGATGAATATTTACTATTTTCACACTGATCCCCCCGGCCAATCAGGAAGTGGGTCATGAGACCCATCTGAAAGGAAATGTGATCCGATTGGCTGCCAGGAGGAGCAGGGAGGAGAGGCTGGGGAGCTGAGACCTGACCACAGCCTGGAGAGAAGCCGCCGCTGCACGGAGCACTGCCCGCGAGATGGGGTAAGTGCTGCCCCTGACTGACCGATGGGGGGGTGTCACCCGTGACACGGCCGGTAGAATGGGTGGGGGCTTCAGTACTGTCCTTGACCCAAAAGGGGGGGTGTGGCAGCGGGTGGATTGTTTGCTGCCCCCCCAAAACCAAAAGAAAACACCAGCCACCACTGATGTATATAGGATTATATAATTTATCCCCCCCCCCCCCCATTCTATTGGTTGAACTAGATGGATTTTTTTCAACCAGACTAACTATGGGGTTGATTTACTAAAACCGGAGAGTGTAAAATTTGGTGCAGCTCTGCATAGAAACCAATCAGCTTCCAGGTTTTTATTTGTCAAAGCTTAATAGAATGAGTTGAAGTTAGAAGCCAATTGGCTACCATGCACAGTTGCACCAGATTTTGCACTTTACAGTTTTAGTAAATCAACACCTATGTAACTATGTTAAGTGCTAACATCCTAGTCTGAGAGGACCCAACAAACAGGTCCGTCCTCCCTCTGGTGTAGGGTATAGACCCCAGCAGCAGGTCTGTACTCTCTGGCTCCCCGCATTGGACTCCAAGAGATCTGGTGAATTGCCCAGGAAAACTGCCTTACATTTGCCACTGAGCACCATGATACCTTTTAGCATGTTTGGGAAAAATTGGTTACACACATTGAAGCTGAATTTTACGTCATCATTTTATAACATGGTTACATTGGACCACAATCCACAATCCCTGTGCAAATCACTGTAGTAGTTACTGTTACTACAGTGACAGTAGCTTTTTTCCGGGTCCAGTCCCTGCTTCGCACTGCCGTCATTTACAAAACTTTTTTTTAAAAATGAGGTGGAGGAGCAGCAACACTGGCAAGGGGTGAGGTCATAATCTCCACCTCATCCAATCAGGGAACACATTCTATTCATTAAAAAATATGCAGAGCTAGCAAACCCCAGTGGTTACTTTGTAGTAGGGCAGTCTATCGGCACTAGACCCAGAAGACTGCAGCAACTACTACTACAGTGATCTGCAGCTTCCACAGGGATTCCTTTAAATATGGTATTTGCTTATTTCCATTGGTTGGACCAATGTTACTGTGCAATAAAATTCAGCTTTAACTAGGGGCGGCACAGTGGTGTAGTGGATAGCACTTTCGCCTGGCAGCAAAAGGATCGCTGGTTTGAATCCCAACCATGACACTACCTGCCTGGAGTCTGCATGTTCTCCCTGTGCCTGCGTGGGTTTCCTCCGGGTACTCCGGTTTCCTCCCACACTCCAAAGACATGCTGGTAGGTTAATTGGATCCTAAATTGGCCCTAGTATGTGTATGAATGTAAGTTAGGGACCTTAGATTGCAAGCTCCTTGAGGGTAGGGACTGATGTGAATGTACAATATATATGTAAAAGCGCTGTGTAAATTGACTGCGCTATATAAGTACCTGAAATAAATAAATAAATATTGGGAGTATAAATATAAACAGAAATAACTTCACATTTGGCCCTTAAAGGATACGTTCACCTTTGGGAACATGTTACATATTCCACCCGATTTTATGTTCCCAGTGCTGCAGCCGCTGCCCACTGCCCCCCTCCCCCTCCCTGTGGCAGCAGTATGGGGAGAAGTTCCCCACACATCTGCGTCATTCACACACAGAGCTCTGTATATGAATAAACTACAAGCTCGACTTCCTTAGTGGCTGTCGGCTTGCAGCTCTCAATGAAATACCACGGTGCTGTGGTGCACTATTGTAGTTCATTGAGTCTTCCTGTCAGCAGGGGCGTTGCCAGGGTGTGGCTATCAGGGTCGCAGCCCCGAATGTCCTGTCCATAGCCTCGAGTGTCCTGAGGGGTCCTTAATAGCAGGCGGGCGACTTGACAGAGCCGCGGGCGAGCGGCTTCACAGAGCCGCGGGCGGGTGGCTTTACAGGGCCGCGGGCGGCCTGCATAAGGGAGCCGCGAACGAGCAGGGCGGGCGAGATGACATCAGCTCTCTCTCTGCCCGCTCCGCATCACTGCTCTTCCGCCCTCACAGCCTGGCCTCTGCAATGTCGGTGCTGTGGCGGGGAGCAGAGAGATGGCATCATCTCACACCCCCCCCACTTCACCTCTCTCCTATAATGCAAGGAGGGACACTCCGCTGGGGACACCTGTGTACGGAGGCACTCCGCTGGGGGACACCTGTGTAAGGAGGCACTGCGCTGGGGGACACCTGTGTAAGTAGGCACTCCGCTGGGGGACACCTGTGTACGGAGGCACTCCGCTGGGGGACACCTGTGTAAGGAGGCACTCCGCTGGGGGACACCTGTGTACGGAGGCACTCCACTGGGGACACCTGTGTAAGGAGGCACTCCGCTGGGGACACCTGTGTAAGGAGGCACTGCGCTGGGGGACACCTGTGTAAGCGGGCACTCCGCCGGGGACACCTGTGTAAGGAGGGATACTCCTCTGGGGGACACCTGTGTAAGGAGACACTCCGCCGGGGACACCTGTGTAAGGAGGGATACTCCGCTTGGGACACATGTGTAAGGAGGCACTCCACTGGGGGACACCTGTGTAAGGAGGCACTCCACTGGGGGATGCCTGTGTAAGGAGGGACTCCACTGGAGGCACCTGTAATGTAAGGAGGGACACTCTGCTGGGGGACACCTGTGGTGTAAGGTAGGACACTCTCCTGGGGGCACCTTTGATGTAATGAGGGACTCCGCTGGGGGCACCTGTGATGTAAAGAAGGACTCCCCTGGGGCACCTGTGATGTAAGGAGGGACTCCACTGGGGTCATCTGATGGCAGGCGACAGTGGCAAGTGATGACACAATCAGGGCTCCCACTGACTGCATTATGGTGATTTGAACTATTTCATTTTATATTACAATGTAATAATAGAAATAATGCACTTCAATCAACCTGATACCATACCAACCGTGGTGTCGGGATGATTGAAGCGCCAACACCAGGTGTATGGAGTATCTTTATTTGCCGATTGTTAAACTTTCTGGAATACACATATTGCTATTGTGGTAAAGGATCTGGGCCTGCTGTCCCTCCATCCCTCTTTCTTTCCTTTCCTTCCCTCCCTATCTCTTTCTTTCTTCCTTCCTCCATCCCTCGTTCATTTCAGACGCGAGCCACACCCCCTAAAGCCACGGCCCATTTGAGCCACACCCACTATTTAGTTTAGACCATGCCTGTTTTTTCGCACGCCGCATTTTTCAGGCTAAAGCCCCAGGTCTTTTTCCCACCTAGCAGTGCCCCCTGCCTGTCAGTGAGTATCGGGTAAGCAGATACACTGGCAGTGTGCAGGAGACCTGCATGATCACAGGTGCAATGCTTTACAAGCTCCTAATACAAAAAATAATAAATACACATTTTTTACCTGCAAAAAATGTGCATTCATTATTTTTTTGTACAAAGGGGAATTTATCCTTTAACCTCCCTGGAGGTATGATTATGTCAGATTTTTGCGTCTAAAAGCGGTGCATTGTTTTGAAATTTGGCGTTTTATATTCTAGACCTGTAATTCTTAGGAATAACTCACTTAAATCTGTCCAAACAAGAGTCTAGTAGACATCCAGGGTATGAAAAACTTTGAAATAACGAAATCATAAATTATAATATATATGAAAAAAATATATCATATAATAAATAACTATAAATAATTATCAAAAATAATAATATAATAATTTATTCAATAATGTAATCAAGTAAAAAAAACTGAAATTTGCTCAGTTGCAGAATTGTCGCTGTCGTCACTTTCAGCGTCTGATGACGAATTTCCCCACGAATCAGCATTGCTCAATTCTGCAAGTGATTCTTATTTACTATTGCTGTTTTCTAGCTGATCAAAAAAAAACACTTTTGACGTAAAGGGATGCAGCGATGTTGCAGGAGATTTTTGACTTTCCGGGACTCCCTCCTCATTAGCTGAGACAGCAGCGTGGCACCATTGGCTCCCACTGCTGTCAATCAAAGTCAGTGAGCCAATGAGGAGAGAGAGGAGACAGGGCCGAACCTCGACTCCATGTCTGAATAGACACACAGAGCAGTGGCTCGGCTCAGGTGCCCCCATAGCAAGCTGCTTGCTGTGGGGGCACTCGGCAGAAGGGAGGAGCCAGGAGAGGCGATGAGGGACCTGAAAATAGGAGGGTCTGGCTGATCTGTGCAAAACCACTACACACAGAGCAGGTAAGTATAACATGTTTGTTATTTTTAAATGAAAGAAAACTGAGACTTTAGTATCACTTTAATTCATGGCATTTTTTTCCCCAAAGCATCTGTTTTAGGCCCCTTTCAATGCATGGATATAATTCAGCTTTCAGCTGCGGATAGATGAAGTTATCTACTGCAGCTATACTCAGACAGCGCTTTCCTATGGCCCCATTCACACTCTGCATTTAGCAACGGTTTCGTTACAGACGATTTTGTGCAATTAGAAAAAATGGATTTGAATGCGTCCAGGAATGATGTAGCGCAGCTATCTGCACATAACTGCAGGTAAAAGAGGTGCACTGTGTCACCTGCAGATAGCAGCGGCAACAAGCAAAGAAAATCAACAGGAAGCACATCAGAAATGTCAAGAATGTTCCACTGCAGCTAAACGCAGCTGCATGTAAATTAAGCTAATCGCAATGTACAACTGCAAGTGATTGTTGTGCCTGCAGTCTTGGAATTTCAAAATAACAAAACATGCTTTTAACAGCGGCAGAACAGCCGCCCGTGTGAAAGAGACCTTATATTTCTCTATTTGTATAATTGTATTTGAAATGCAGATTAACAAAGTTATAAACTGTATATCATGGAATCTGGTTAGAATAATTGTGCAATGACTTGAGATAAGTTCATTTTACCTTAGAGCCGGTTCACACTGAGGCGACTTGTCAGGCGACTCAAGCCGACTGACAAGTCGTCCCCATGCAGTGCAATGGAACCGTTCTAATAGGAGCGACACAGGTCGCTCCGACTTAGAAAAAGGTTTCTGCACTATTTTCGGGGTGACCTCAGCGCGACTTGCATTGATTTCTATGGAAAGAAGTCGCCTTGCAAGCCGCGCTGAAGTAGCCTCGAGCGGGGCGACTTGCTTTGCCCTGCAAGTCGCGCCGCTCCAGTGTGAACCGGCTCTACAGAGAATCAATCATTTCTAACCAGGTCAGATTTGAATCATATGATGTGGCAGAGACAGTTATTGTCTAAACAGGAATCAGGCCCCCCATATGTAATGAGAAAATATGACTTCCCTTATAAACCATACATATAAAAAAAATACCACATATCTACAAACCACCCACAGACCCTGCAAGGTCTTTAAAGAATTAATGAATTTATTTGCATGAAATGATCAAAGTCACATAAACTGCATATCTGAGTCTCACAAAATGTAAAAGTCTATAGCTAGACTAAAGCCTCGTACACACAGGTGCAACGGTTGTACAAACAAACGTCCAGCTTTGGACCAAGCTGGATGTTGGCTGTTGTGTGCCGCGTACTGACATGCACTAAGCGATTGTACAACCAAGCCTAACGTGGTGACGTGTTATGAGCGTATAACAAGGAAGTTCAGGTGCATGTGATTTGTGAATTAGGAACGTAGGTTTCCCAGAACGGACACTTCTGGGCGTTCCTGACTTCTGAGCATGCGTGTTTCGCACGTACAACTTTGTTGGACCAACTTCTCTGTACACATGATACAACAGTTGTACAAACGCTTGTTGTACAACCAAAGTTTTCTAGTCTGCTCATCCAATCTCTGTTGTATAACCGTTGTACGATGGCTGTTGTAATCGCTCATACTAATGGTCAGATGATCGTACAACAAGCTGGTTGTACCACCGTTGCTGTATAACCGCTGTACCGTGTGTACGGGGCTTAAGGTGACCAGATTTTCAAAACAAAATCCTAGGCACTGTACTGACTATGCTCTTTTTAATGGGGGTGAGTCAGGGGTGGAGCAGGGGGCAGGCATAATAGGGGCATGCAAAGTGTGTCACACCAAATGTTGGGTGTAGTCAAATGGTGCTAACATCGGGAGGGGCCTAGAGGGGTAAGGATCAAAAACACATGAGCTGACTTTGGTCAAGAGTGTAGACACAGGTGTGCACTGCAGGTCATCATCACAAGCAAAGGCAAGGTGGTAAATGATCCACATCTTTGCCTCCAGCAACAAAGTCTGCACAAGCCACAAATGGAGGGACTGGGAAGACCAAGTAATATTGGCATGTGACATCATCAATAACCCTGGACACAGCCAAAAGCCGACGCACCCCTCCCTCCTCCTGCTCCAAACCAATCCCAGAAATGTTGCTAAGATTACCCTGCAGCCGCCTGGACCTGGAATGCTGCAAAAGCTGCAGAGAAGATGAGATCGGAGACAATGGACAACCCCCTAAAATTGTGGACTGTCCCCAGAAACCATAGACTAAGTCACCCTAGTGTAGACATAGAGGTCTGCTGATATATGCATTGGTTTCAAAAGGTATATGAAAAGGTTTCAAAGGTATAAATAACCTTAGGTCAATAATACAATTAACACATACAGCAGCGCTAAATGCTTTCTAAAGTGTCCAAAAGTTTCAATGTTGAAAATTCCTCCACGTGAATGTCTAAAAACACTTCCACAAGTCCCAGTAGCAGTGAGAGAAGGTAACAAGTCCACAAGTGTTAGTGATAGAATACGCTGACAGGTGTCTGTAATTCCCACATATTCTACCTCGTGCTCAGGAACACAGTGACTCCCTTCACCCACAGTTGGACTCTTACCATGATCCAGTGCTTGGCATTCTCATGCACATGCTTGTTAGACTTTTAGTGCAACCCCAGGCACTGTAATACACTGGCAGCCTTGTTCCTCTAGCAGGTCAGCAGACAGAGCAGGAACATGAAAAGTGCAAGAGATCACAATAGCGTGATATCGCTTAAAACTAATTTATTTAAAAAATAGCATAAAAAATGGCATAAAGGAAAAAAAAATCAGCACCAAGAGGTCACCCCCTAGGTATTCTCCTTACCAGATCTTAGATAACACATGGCATAACGTATATCCATATATTCATATGAGCCAGATGCCGGCCATTCACAGAGCCACTGCAGACACCGTATTGGCACACAAAACCATCAACCCCGACCAGCAGGGAATCTACGGGCACTGGCATCTGACCCACATGTAGCTACCATACATGCCAGTGGTTTAGACATTAATGGCTGTGTGTTGAGTTATTTTGAGGGGACAGCAAATTTACACTGTTATACAAGCTGTACACTCACTACTTTACATTGTAGCAAAGTGTAATTTCTTCAGTGTTGTTACATGAAAAGATATAACAAAATATTTACAAAAATGTGAGGGGTGTACTCACTTTTATGAGATACTGTATGTAATTAACCCATCTCCCATAATAATGGGCTTTATTATGGAGAGGATCAGTAGCATCTGATATTAGTGCTGCACCCAGTGCTAAATAGAGTCATGGAGATCTTTTATTACCATATTTTAACCTTTTGATTAATTAGTGAATTCATTAATTTATATTTATGAGGAATTAATGCCTCCAAATATGTTGTATTGATAGGCTGGTACCCAGTTATATTTTCTCAATAAAGTTGTGAATTTGGGCAGAATGTTTTTTAGTTGCTTATAAAGATACTATTTTCTACAGATTGGATAATGTTATTTGTTACACTTCACTTTATGTCTGTGTCCGGGAGTAAAAGGGTCTAGTAAATCTCTTTATCCGTCATCCAGGTCAAAAAGTGGTTGTGACAGACCCAACTAGGACAGGGGTTTTTGGAGTGGACTAGGGGCTTGCCTTCTAAAAACTGATTATGGTCCATGGAGGAGACTAGGGATTTTCTCAGCTTCTCCCAGTTAGAGCATGGAAAAGAGCATCTACTCCCATGGAGAGAGCAGATCATTCTGTAATGATGGACTTCTCTTCTGGAGTGGATGGAAGGGTTTAATATTAGTTTCTCAGACAGGGTAATGGTCAGAGGAAATATAGTGGCTCTTGCAGACGTGAGTTTGAGAGGCTCTTTCACTTGAGACAGAAATATTTATCAATCATATCCCTCAAAAAAATCTATGAAGATAAATTAATTCCACCTTTTTAGACTGCTGGAACTTTGTCTTCTGATGTCTTGTCTAGTGGACAGATTACACAGGTTAAAGCCAAACACCTGAAGACAGCATGTGTAATGTACTTTGTGTATACAGTGTTATAGACTGATGCCAGACTGTCTGAGTTATTGTGGGTTCCCTGATTAATCAACGCATTGTCTAGGTCACTAGTTGTTAATTAGTTCCTGTTAATTAGATCACAGTCAGCTATTAGTCGCTAGATGTGGATTGGCCGGATGGGACCTGCGTTGAGTTATTTTGAGGGGACAACAAATTTACACTGTTATACAAGCTGTACACTCACTACTTTACATTGTAGCAAAGTGTCATTTCTTCAGTGTTGTCACATGAAAAGATAGAATAAAATATTTACAAAAATCTGAGGGGCGCACTCACTTTTGTGAGATGCTGTACATATAAAGGGAAATTATGCAATATCTCGACTCTACTGATACTAAACATTTCTGGATGTGTCGCATATCATGCCTTCTGCTGGGTGCTGTTAGTGTCTGGCCCTTTGGAAGACTCTTAGAAAAGCTGTTGTCACTCAAATGGTATAGAAAACCCCCATATCTCTGCGGAATGTTCCTTTGTTCCAAGTATAAAAAAATATTTAAAATATCACTTCAAAAAACTGTATGTTATGGGCTTTAGTTGGGTTTTCCGTGTATGTCTTCTATTTACTCTTTGTAAAAATGAAAATACACCAATTCATAAATAAGAAAGCAAAAAAATGCACTGTCTTTTTAAATTTTGTAAGTTGTAATTTGGACTGATTTCCTATTGTAAAAAAAAAAAATAACTAAAAATAATATACAAAAAAATAGCAAAGCAAAGCTTCTGGAGCTCTTGCATATGCTAGGGTTACAAGAAAATGTGAATACCTGATTGAGATCAGAGGTCTACTCAAGTGAACAATTGATACATACATTTATAACAAAAAAAATAAAATAATACAAAACCACCAATGTATGAAACAAATGTCTATGCTGACCTCTAACCCAAACTGCTATCTTTCTCTATCTCTGTCTCTATATTTCGTATTAGCTTGATTTTTCTATTGCCTGAATGCTTAGATGGGAACGCCACCTGTCGTGAGATGTTTGCCTGAGACCTGCAAGTGTTTTTTTTAAAAAGTTCCTGTGTTATATTTTTACCTTTGAGCTAAAAACATAATCCTATCAAAAAATATGTGTGGCGCTATTCTCGAAGGAGTCGCTTGAATAGTTAGGTTTTCTGTTCTGTGCCTCGACTCCAAGAAGAACTTCAGCCCCTCTGGCACACCTGGTTCAGTGAAACTTATTGCACGTCTTTATAGGAACACAAGTGTGGATACATTTACCTCGAATGTGAACTAGCATCAGGAAATAGACTCAAAACTGTTTAGTGGTAAATTAACTCAATGTGTTATTATGGGTTATACAGTAAATGGTGGTTTGAGCATACATGAGCATTCAGAATGTAGGTGCAGAGATATAATAAAAAAAGTCATAAGACCCCCTGGCCAATTGGGTCTCAGGACCCGCTCCCTGATTGGCTGGGAGGAGAAGCAGGAAGACAATAGCGAATATTAATTCTCTAATGTCACACAACTGGGTGGGCTCGGGGCGCAGAGACCACCCTTTTTTGAAGCTTCAAAAAATACCATTTGAATCCATGTGTCCCGCGCCCTGCATGTAGATTAGGAGCTGAGCACATGGAATGGGGGTGCAGCGCCCCGGCATCCCTAATGGAGCGGCCGCCACTGGAACCTACCATAATATCTTTAAATTGTGGGAGGAAACCCACAGAAGCAAAGAAAAAATGGCTGAAATGCTGAGCCCTAAAGAAGACAGGCAAAAGATTTTGGCACCAGTAAGGGAGCTCCTGGACATTGCATCGCTGGAGAAGAATTGAGTTTTGCTTGGTCTTGTTCAGCTTTAACTTGTTATCTGCTTATCTTTTTTATTTTTGGCCTGAGAACATGCCATAACAATACTAAATAGCACATACTGTTACATGCCAAGCATCTCTTCATCCATGGAGACACAGGTGGGAAAAGCAACCTAAGCCTGATTTCAGGATTATTTGCATAGGCTCTTTGCAAACTCAAAGCCAGTTTCTTTTTTTAGGTTCTTGGCAAGTTGGCAAAGCACTGATGGATGAAGATGTAAATATTTAGGGCAATACACTATAAACCAGATTAAATTACATGTACTTTTATCTCTGTTACTCTACCCTTCAGGAGTTCTTTAAGACTGTAAGATCTTCATTCATCTAGAACCATTTCAACAGGATCAATTTTATTAGTTACAAAGATACTTAACAGGTATATGTTCATCCTTGATGCCATGTGACTATTGTATAACAAAACCTGGTGATGGGTTATCTATGAATTGGAGCAAATAAACATTTTTAAGGGCTTTTTTAACTGTAGTGGATCTCTTGAGGAGCCACTGGTGCAATGGGTCCTCTGAGGTTAGTCTTGACGGTTTTAAGACCCTTACCAATTCACACACTTCAGGAAATTTACACCAACCCTGTTTCAAAAAATGGACAAACCACAGTTGAATAGTATAATATATATGTTAAAATAAAAAAAATGATAGACCTGTACCATACATTCGCCATCAAACTAACAGAGTGTATGGCAGATAAGGGTGATATCACATTTACTATGGAGGTTGAGCTTTTACAAAATCTCATATATGGAACAACCAGAAATAATACTTGGGCCTACTCCCTTGTTTATCCATGTCAGAGTAAACAGTGACAGGGTCACCGAAGGTGCAACAAGGGCAACTTAAACAACAGTAAAGTCTAAACACCCGAAGCTTCACTGCCCACTTGTATACTGGGGTGACCATGCTAGGTCAAATTCTGCCTGCAGGACTTCCCCCCGTGCCTGAAAGCCTCCAATAGATTACAAATGGTGGAATTTGTAGGAAGATATGAGGGGGCAGTTTTTAAATGGTTTATTCTGCTGGCCATCGTTGGGTCCTTTTAATGGTGGTGCAATAACAGTGAAGGTTAGAAGTCATAGCCTGCTTTCAGTCCCAAGACTAATTGCATTTGTCTATGGTGGTGGTGGATTGAAGAGCAAGACAAAGGAAGAAATCCAGAGTAAAGTCAGTTCTGAAATGATAGAACAGTCCTCCGTATTTGTTACAATGTCAGTCTAGAGTGGGTCATGTGAAGTGCGCATTAACCCTGAAAGTGTTAGGGTATGGCCATCTCAGACACAGCGCATGCAATGGGTTAAGAACCTGTCTCAGCAGTCCTGCGTGTCAGTCCTAAGTGCTGATGGCAGAAACACAAGAAACACTGGAGGTGCTGGAGGTACTGATCATAGCTGGCAAACCCGATTGCTTTCTCTGGCCTATGATGGAATCGATGGGCGATAGATGCGGCAATGGTATCTCACACCTGACCTGGCATAGCATCTGCACAGGCCGCACTATTAGCAAAGACCCTGGTCAGCTGAGCACACTAGCCTGGATGTCTCTACTCTTTGCCCGTCCTGGCACTAACTGCCCTGAACCTGCAGGCAGTGTACTATGAGTCTCTCCACTCCTCCCCTCTGTACCATGGCTCCCTGGGAGCTGTAGTTTTTCAAACATCAGAGTTGTATCACCAAACACAGCAGAACCACATCTCCCACAATACTCCTAAGTGCATCTCCTCCATAAACCTGATGCTATCCACTCAGTGGAGAACTTATAACACTCATAGAGATGTAGCAGTCATACATGCCAGGACCTGTTTACTTAGATTAACAGTCTCAGTAGTTTCCTTTCTGTCTTAAAGGGGCCTACTGCCAGTACTTGGCTATATAACAATAGATTGGTTACAGCTAGTGTTGAGCGAACCCGGACTGTAACGTTCGGGTCCGTACCGAACTTTCGGGTGTCCGTGGCACGGACCCGGACCCGGACATTTCAAAAATCGTTCGGGTTCGGTCCGGGGTTCTGCTATTTTACTCCACGTGTTGAGAAGCTGCAGGGCAGCCAATCAACAAGTGTTTCACTGGTTTGCCCTTAGAAGCCATCACAGCCATGCCTACTAATGGCATGGCTGTGATTGGCCAGTGCATCATGTGACCCAGCCTCTTTATAAGCTGGAGTCACAGTGCTGCAGTCACATGCTCCTTGGGTTAGTGTAGGGAAAGGTAGCTGACTGCGTGAGGGACAGATTTGAGACATTTTAAGACCTGATCCTGCATCCTGAGATAGATTACTTTACTACTGCTGTCTGTGCTGTTGCTCTGAGGACAGATAGCAGAAATTAGAGATTTCACATACC
>BLSH010267546.1:64040-74938 GCA_018402905.1 Glandirana rugosa
GAGTCCTAATTCCACTTCGTCCCTCGTGACTATCGACCTTCGTCTGTAACGTACACGTCCATGGAAATCCACGAACTTGAAGTACGGACAATCGTCCAAGACCAAAAGAATTTACCTTTCTTATAAAAATTACAAACAAGGTTTTATTATATCATTAAATATATTCTCAAATTTATTTTACAGGGGAGTAAAGTTCAAAAAGGAAGTATCTATCCTACACTCGTCGACATTGATCTCAACTCGCTTGTGGACCTGCAAGCCCAAGACGACCAGGCAGGCTTGAAGCCCTGTTTCAGGCCCAGGCCCAGGCCTGCCTTGGGCTTGCGAGCGTGCCTGTTGCTTGGGGTAACTTTAGTTACCCCTGGGCTTGAAAATCCGTGTTTTTACCGACATCCTTTCAGGACCTGTCCGTGCGAGCGTTCGGGTTCCGTCCGGACCCGGACCCGGACTTTGTCCCGAAGTTCGGACGGACCAGCAGAACCCGAACGTCCAGGTGTTCGCTCAACTCTAGTTACAGCTGCTCACATCCTATCTATGAAGGAAAAACTTGAAATGAGGGGACATTTTATTTAAACTCTTATATAAATTACTATATTATTTTGGAACAAACATTAAAAATATTCTTTCCATTTAAGAAAACCAGAACCTGCTAACAGGCATGAAGTTCAAGCACCTAAAGGTACCTGCACATGCAATGTCTGCTTCCAGCTATCAGTGCTCCCTGCTTCACCTTAATCCTGAGCCATTCTGAAGAACAAAGCTCTCATATGTGGCTAGAGTCAGAGCTTGCTATCCTAACCTACATTTTTATGGCCCCATCACTATAATGTGCTACCTCACTGCTCAATAGGAATTAATTAGACAGAGTTGGGCAAGCTTTGTTGCTATAAAAAGTGCTGAAGCATTCCTTTCAAAATGGTTTGGCATTTGGGAAAAACGGGAGGTACTGAAAGCTGCTGCACGTATGTGGAGGCACCCATAGGTGCTGTCGTGGTCCTGGCGGTGGAGTCTGTCTTGTGCAGGGATTGGCCGCTCTTGCGCACCCGATTCTGGACCCCTGGTAGAGTAGACAGGAAGTCCGAGAGTGCGGGATGGCACGAGGGCTGGAGGGTCACTGATGGAGATGTGAAGATCCAGAGGATCGTGCAGATCAGAGGGGTGGTCGTGCAAGCCGGGTCCGCAACAGGCAGGTTTGTGCGGTACCAAAGGGTCAGGCAGAAGGGTCGTCAAGTCCAAGCAGGGTCGTTAAGAGGCCGGCAGCAGAAGTACAGAAGGACAGGCAGGCGGATGGTCGTAGGAAGCCGGGGTCGGTGCAGGCAGCAAATAGGCAGGTCGGGTAAGCCGGGTCAAACAGGAAACAGGCAGGTTCAGGAAATCCGGGTTAGAGCTGGGGCTCACAGGTCACTAGACGCTGTACAATGGACAGCACTTGCTGCTGGGCTCCACAGATCCTAAATCGAGCCGCTTGGCGCCGACTCCGGCGCGTGCGCGCGCAAGCGGATGCGCACGGTCGCGCGCACACCACCGCGGAAAAGGGGCAAGACGCCAAAATGCACCCGGATACTGTTCCTAACATTGCTCCCCACCCAAGGGGCAGCCTCCGGATGCCTTGCCGGGTGCCGCTGTCCTGACGGTTTCTCTTGAAGTCCTGTAACAATTCAGGTGCATGAATGTTCTCCTCTGGCTCCCAGGAATTTTCTTCAGGGCCAAACCCTTTCCATTTTATCAAATACCGGATCTCCTCCGGCAGTCCAGAATGGCTTCAACCTCAAACTCCTCCTCTCTGTTGACTAGGATTGGGTTTGGAGGACCAGTTTTCCGTCCGGGGAACAGGTCAGTAATGACAGGCTTCAGTAGAGAGACATGGAAAACCGGGTGGGTCCATAGAGAAGGAGGCAGATCCAGTTCAAATGCCACCCGGTTAATTTTCCTCCTGATAGGAAATGGTCCCATGAATCTAGGCCCAAGTTTCTTCGACGGGCAGGCCAACTTGAGATTCTTGGTAGCCAGCCAGAAGCGATCGCCTGGCTGGAGTTCTGGCTCCACCCGCCTTTTCTTGTCGAACGCTTCCTTGTTCGACTCTTGCGTCTTCGCAAGGGTAACCTGCAGAAGCTTGCTATTTGTCTGGAGAAAGCTTGCGATGTCCAGAACAGCCAGAATGGAGCTTTCAATGGCCAGCTCTGGTAGGAAGGTGGGGTGAAACCCATTATTCGCCCAGAATGGGGACTGCTTGGTGGCCGAGTGGATGGTGTTGTTGTACGCGAACTCAGCCAAAGGCAGCAGTGCGACCCAATCGTTCTGAGAGAACGATGAGGAGCAGCGCAGGTACTGCCCCAGCGTCTGGTTCGTTCTCTCAGTCTGGCCGTTGGTCTGCGGGTGATAAGCCGAAGAGAACACAAGCTCGATCTCCAGAGCTGTGCACAGAGCCTTCCAGAATCTGGATGTGAACTGGACCCCGCGATCAGATACTACATTGCTGGGTACTCCGTGGAGCCGGACTATCTCCTTAATGAAGGTATTGGCCATATTGGCAGGTAACGCCATTCTTCCAGGGCTGACTTAATGGCTAATAATTCCCTGTCTCCCACGTCGTAGTTCCTCTCGGAGGCAGACAGCTTGCGGGAGAAGAAAGCTATGGGGTGCAACAAGGCCTTGGTGCCTTGACGCTGGGACAGGATGGCTCCGACCGCAGTTTCAGAGGCGTCCACTTCAAGGACGTACGATAGGGTCGGATCGGGGTGTCTCAAGATGGGTGCAGATGTAAACAGGGTCTTGAGTTTCTGGAAGGCCGCTTCGGCCTCGGAGGTCCACAGGAAATGGATATTCTGTTTGGTGAGCTTGGTGATGGGTTCCACAATGGCTGAGAACCCCTGGATGAACTTCCGATAAAAGTTTGCGAAGCCTATGAACCTTTGGACTCCTTTCCTGTCAGTTGGTGCCGGCCAATCTAGTATGGTGGACACCTCCTGCTGGTCCATATGGATGCCCGTGACAGAGATGACTAGTCCCAGGAACTGGATGCTTGGTTGTTCAAAAGAGCACTTCTCCGCCTTTGCATACAATCCATGCTGTCGTAGCTGACCCAGGACCTTGGCGACATGTACACGCTCCTTGATGGAGGAGGAGAAGATAAGGATATCATCCAAGTAAATTATCACGAAGTGATCCAGAAAGTCCCGGAAAACATCATTGACGAAGTGCTGAAAGGTTGCCGGGGCATTGCACAGACCAAACGGCATCAACAGGTATTCATAATGACTGAAGCGGGTGTGAAAGGCCGTCTTCCACTCATCACCCTCTCTGATGCGGATGAGGTTGTAAGCACCCCGCAGGTGAAGTTTGGTGAAGGCGGTCGCGGCCCCCAGTCTCTGAAATAGTTCCGGAACCAGAGGTAGAGGGTACCGGTTCTTAATGGTCACTTGGTTCAGCTCCCGGTAATCAATGCATGGCCGGAGCGACTTATCCTTCTTCTCCACGAAGAAGATGCCTGCCCCAGCAGGGGACGTGGAGGGTCGGATGAACCCCTTGTCAAGGTTTTCGTCCAGATAGGCCTTGAGGGCCACTAGCTCGGGTTCTGAGAGGAGATAGATCCTCCCGAACGGTACTTCTGTCCCAGGTAGGAGTTCTATGGGACAGTCATAGGGCCTATGTGGCGGTAACTTGTCGGCCCTCTTCTTGCTGTACACGTCCAGGAAGGGATGGTATGCCGGTGGGACAAGGGACTGGGTATCAGGCTCCATGTTGGAGTCCAGGCAGAGGAGAGGAGGGACTGCCTCTCTTCCGGGGGCCAGACAGTGTTGCAGGCAGTATTCGGACCAGAATTGGACGGTCCCCGTGGTCCAATCAATGCAGGGGTTATTGGCCCGGAACCAGGGTAGGCCCAAGATGATAGGGCAGAGCGGGGAAGTGATGGCGTCCAAGAATTCTTGATGACCCTCCCCGGCGGAGGATGGAAGAGGGACAGTCTCATGTGTAACAACCCCAGATTTGATGTGGGATCCGTCCACCAATCGGATCAGCAACTTATGGGCCTTGGGTTGTAAGGGGATGTGGTGTCTTGCTGCAAAGTCCTGGTCTATGAATCAGCCACATGCTCCGGAATCAAGAATGGCTGGGACCGCGATACTCCCTCCAGGAAGCTGCAGAGAAAGGAGAAGGGTGAGATGAGCAGAGGAACTGGTAGGACTAGCTGGACCACTCTGAATAAGAGGAGGGCACTTACCGCGCTTGGGGGGGGCATACTCTGACCACATGGCCTGGCTCGCCACAGTAAAGGCACAGGTTCACGCTGAAGCGTCGCTGCCGCTCTTCCGTGGAGAGGGATGGGCGCAGCAACCCGATTTGCATGGGTTCAGAGGTGTCCGGAGGAGAGGAGGAGGAGGTCACAGGTGCGAGCATAGGTGGGTTTGGGTAGCTAGGGACCCGCGGGAGCATCCAAGTGGGGCGCAGGTGCCCAGATAATCTTTCGATGCGGCGCTCCCTGAGACGCCGGTCGATGGCAATGGCCAAATTAATCAGGGACTCCAAGGTCTGGGGTACCCCCACTCGGGCTAGTTCATCCTTCAGGGGATCCGAGAGACCCGCACGGAAATGAGAGCTCAAGGCCGCATCATTCCAGGCCGTGTCAGCGCTCCAGTGCCGGAATTCAGTCACATAGTCTTCCACAGGGCGCCGACCCTGCTGGAGTGCACTGGTGGGGGTCCTCATAAAGTGTGGCCATAGCCTGCATTAGTGAAGTAGCCGAGGCGACTTCTGGGGCGTTTTGCTCACAAAGTCTGTGGGCCCAGGCCTGGGGCTTATTCTGGAGCAGGGAAATGATGAACCCCACTTTGGTCGTTTCAAGGGAGAAGGTGCGAGGTTGCAGTCCAAAGTAGAGCTCGCATGCAGTCCGAAAAGCCCGAAACTTGCGTCGGTCCCTGGTGAATTTATCTGGCAACGGGACCTTGGGCTCTGAGGGTTGGGCCACAATGGTGCGGCTAGGGGATGCAGCAGCTCCAGAGGCAGGGGCAGCAGAGAGCTCCTGTACCCGCTCCTCCAGACGGGTGTAGCCCTCCTGCAGGTTTTTCACTGCTTGAGTGAGGCCTGCCAAATGCGCACACAAATCGTCCATGTTGGAGCGGCCTCCCTGCGCAGACTCGGTCATAGCTGTCCGTTGCTGTCACGGTCCTGTCGGTGGAGTCTGTCTTGTGCAGGGATTGGCCGCTGTTGCGCACCTGATTCTGGACCTCTGGCAGAGTAGACAGGAAGTCCGAGAGTGTGTCCTTCAATGAATGCAGAGAAAAATCCTAATTTTTCATCTGTTCATTGTATGACATAACATGGATCTTTAGATCTTGACCACTAGGACATCGCAAAGCAGGGTCTGTAGACGGGTGGGCCTAACAACAAATCACAGGGAGAAAAATACAGCTAACGCGAGGGCATTTATATGACCATCTGCTGCGGTTTGTGGATAAAATTGTCATTTAATGGTCCATCAATATCAACTTTTTAGGCTTAGTGAAAGTGTGAACCAACAGACTTGAGAAACTGAAGCCTGTTGGGGAAAGGCCCATGACACACTCACTACTCATGTGGAATGAGCCATAACCAGGAATGGAGGGTACTGACACTTGAGTCTGCAAAATCAACCTGGGTATGACTGGCTGAGGAAGCCACATGGCCCTTGCTAGGGCTGTACGTGATAACAATAAAAGAAACATTCATAGCCCTGACCACATCCTGGCAATGAAACAATATGTCCTCGTAGTGAACTAGCTTAGAACAAAGGGATGGGAGAACAATCTCCTCATTCAATTAAGGCAGGCACCACTTCTGGGGAAAAAAAGAAAACGTTTCGCCTGTAGAACATATTAATCCTTTAATGAAAACCAAAAAGGGTGGTTTGCAAGTCAAGGCTTCTAGTTCCAAGACTCACTGAGACAAGGTGATAGCCACTACAAAAGAAAAATGCTAGTGGAGTGCTTCCAAAGGTGAGAGGTGCTTTATTTTTGTAGATTTTTGTTAGGAGAGGTAAAATCTAGTCAGGCCTGACAGTGAGTGCAGGCCTGAATGTTTTGATCTGGGCTGGGGAGTGGCTCAGGGAGGGCTGGAGATGGCAAGAAGGAACACCCCTTGGATACTCCCCCCCCTTTTCAGCTGGAAAGCTCTGGAAAGGGGGATGGATGAGGAGGTGGCAACTTTCTAGTGTATGACAAGGAGCCCTGACCAATCCACAGTTTGGATTGGCAGGGGGCAGGCCTCCCTAAATACAGCAATCTGCCAGCAGGTGGGAGGAGAGTTCAGGGGAAGAGGGAGAATGCAACCGGAGCTGTCGATCAGGCCTTGCCCGGCAGGGGGAGACCTTGAGGCCTGGGGCTTGGGTACAGCCGGGAGCGGGAGTCGGCTCCTGGAGTGGCACAAGGAAGCAGGAGAGCAGCAGAGTTCTACATTAAAAAAAGACTCTTTAAAGGATCCACCAGTGTCAGTGAGTTACCGTTCCCTGGGAGTTGGATGAGAAGGCAAAGACAGGCTGGGTGAGGATAGTGACAGTCTGTAGAAGTCGGAGAAGCCAAGCAAGGGGAAGGAGAGCCACTGGACAGCAAGGTAGACCAGGTGGGGCCTGGAAGATGGATGGGCTGGAAGTTGTAGTTCATCCAGCACCCAGCTAGCATCAACATACTTAGCTACACTGCAATGGCTTCATGAATAGGAGCCCGTGGCCCTTACCCACAATGGGTGGTTCGGAGGCCTGCTAGCAGTAGAAGTAGGCCTCACCATGTGCTAGCTGTGGTGGAAGAGGAAGAGGTAACAAGGAGGCCTGATAAATTACCTTTCGGGCCTAGGAATCAAGTAGTGCGCAGGAGAGGGGAAGAAGTGTAACGGTCAGAAAAAAGTGTGCTGGAGGAGGAGTGCATATATCGGCGGTGTATATAGAAGGTCCCGTGTTCAGTCTTTGGGCATCCCACAGTCATTCCTTATCCCTATCCAAGTTTATCCACTAAATAAAACAACAAAAACAAAGTACTGGCCTGTTCAGTCACTCCGGGGGGGGTGGAAATCGTGTGATTGAGGGCAGTGGGCAGGTGGACCACAACTACCAGCCACTCCTAAGGGGGACCATGGCTACACTACCAAAGAGGGTACTAAAAATTCCCAGGAGGTAACTTAGGTCCTATTCCTTGATGCTGAAAATTGACCTGCCTCTAGGAGATGGGAGGTTTGGCCACCAGCAGGAGCTGCCTGTAAACTGCGATTATTGACCTACCCCTGAAGTGGCACTAAAATTCTGTGATCAAGATCCGATTCAGTGTCCTTCAAGAAACGGAAGAGAAAATCTGCTTATTAATTTGATATTTAATATCAAATTAAATTTAATTATCGAAATAAATGTATATATTTAATATAGTTGCACATGTTAAACAGTACAAGCAAAACAGTTACTGAAAATTAAAAATATTAAAATTACCGAAAGGTTTACTAAGGTATATCTCTTGTACCAGGGGTTGGGTGAAACAAAAGGTCAATAAATAATGCAAAGGGTTTGTCGATAATTAGATCTCAGCTTCTAAAGTGTTACTAAACCCACAACAGTAAAATCAGTCTGTATATGCAGTAAAGCATGCTTATTATAATCACTGTGGAACCTAAGGGATTAATCCTGCATATTATGTAAAAAGGTTGTTTGGTCTTGCCTTCTCTGATCCTCCCCTTCTTCCATGGTCCCCGATCCATCTCATGATCATACAGAGCCTTGGGGGATTAATAAGATCAGGCTGGTCAGTGAGCAGCAAACCAACGGAGGAAGGTTGGCCATCAGGTAGCGAACCATAAGAGGCAGGCTGATCATCGGGCAGCAGACCATCAGAGGCAGGCTGGACATCTTGCACAGGACCATCAGGCAGTAGACCATCAAGCTGGGGGCATTGGGCACAGGACCATCAGAGGCAGGCTGGACATCGGGCACAGGACTGTCAGACTGGACATCAGCCACAGGACCATCAGTCTGGACATCAGGCACAGGACCGTCAGGCTGGACATCGGGCATGGGATCATCAGGCTGGACATCGGGCACAGGACCATCAAGCAGAAGGCAATCAGGCTGGGTGTCAAGCACAAGACCATCAGGCAGGTCATAGGGCAGAGGGCCATCAAGCCAGACGTCAGGCACAGAGCCATCAGGCTGGGCATCAGGCACAAGGCCATCAGACTGGGAAATGGTCAGAGGTTCAGCAAAGTCAGGTTGGTTAGCAGGCAGAGGATCTGTGCAGCCAAACTGGACCCACCTGTCCAAATGATGAAGTCTATCCAAAGGATGGATGGAACTTTTTAGAGAGGTTTTGAGCAGATGTAACTGCAGCAGGGGGAGGGCAGATTAATGAAAGTCCTGAATATGAACAAGCAGGAGGCACAGTTGGCATGTGCTGGACCAGAATAACTGGTGTGGAAGCAGACTGGATTACATCGGCACATGTAGAGGCAGGCTGGACTGAATTGGCAGGTGTAGAAGCAGACTGGACCACATAGGCAGGTGCACAGGCAGACTGGACTACATCGGCAGGCATGAAGGCAGGAGTGGCAATGGCAAAATGGTGTGAGTTTAAAAAAACTTCTGTTTCTTTTTAGGTTTAGCTGCTGAAGTTCTGCATGTGATTGCAGGGTTGTGAGCAGGGGGTGCAGTGGTTGGAAGAGTAGAACTGAAGGGTGATGGAAAAGAGGGAGCAATTGCTAAAGAGGATTTCTGAGGGGTTGCCAGGGAAAGCCAAGAAGCAGAGGGAATCTTCAGTGAGTTAAAGGCAGGAAAGTGCTTCTAGTGGAAGCAGGGTACCGACATATAGTTGGAAGCCGGGTATACTGGGCAGCCACTAGGATTGCTATAGGTGACAGAGAGAGGGAGATACTTGAGAAAGCTGGTGTCCAGCGGCAGGAATTGGTTGGTGCTGACTGAGGCTGGATGCAATATACCTGACCAGGCTTTTAGTAATGGTTGAACAAAACTTGGTTTACACTTTCCTTGTATGACTAATTCTGAACAACATTATGTTGTTTAATTTTTATTACCTGTCCCATCAGAGATCAAGGATTAGTTGTTTATCAGCCTTTCAGAATTTTTAGTGCCCCCATGCAGTTGTATTATACTGATATGTGCCAGCTGCTTTCCAAGCGTGTGTTGACTGTATGTCAATTTCTAATATATTTCTATATTATAAGAAATATGGTTGTCTCTTTTCTCTTTTTATTATTAGATTTTTTATGCTTTTTTCTATCTTTCCTTGTTATATTGTAAGTATAATGCAAATGTAAAAAGGCCTTAAATGCTTTAGTTGTGCCACCTAGTGGTTATTTTGCGCTACATTCTAATTCCTTTTAAGTGTATACCATAATCCAATAATTCTTAAATGTTAAAGTAAGGCTGAACTCCAAGGAAAGTAAAAATTCTCCCTTGAAGTGGGACTGCTCCCCAAGCTGCAAAGGTTAAAGCTGCAGTTTAGGTATGGATATGTTTGCATTATTACATTGGTCAAGTTTGGGCCAAAATAAGTATGTACAGTATATGCCAAAGCTGTGGGGTCCCTGTGGAAGCTGAAAATCACTGTAGTATGCACTGATACTATCATGAGCACCGTTGGGTTCCAAGTCCAATGCCAAGGAGGTCACTAGCTTGGCATGGTCGCCATTCAGAGAACACTTGGAGTTCTCTCAATGAATGCAAAGCGCCATCTAATCAGAGAATACTTTGCATTCTTTAAGAAAATGTAAAGTGTTCTCTGAATGGTGCTGTTTGTGACGAGACTCAGGTGACCACAGCAATCACTGTAGTAATGATGTCTCCTACAGAGATTTCCAGCTTCTACAGGGAACCCACAGGTATGGCACATAAATAATTACATAGGTCCAAGGTGGATTAATATAACTATATAAAATAGCCATACCTGGTATTCAGCTTTAAATGCTCATTTACATCTAGAGGTCCAGGAAAAACAGTTTTACTTACCTGATCCTTGGCTCCTGCAGCTGCTAGACAGACTCCCGCAGGTTCTTCCCCCCTATACTCTGGTGGTTGGATGCCCCTGACATCATAAAGATCAATGCAAGGAGCATAGCCCTGTATCAGGCATGGAGATGCCAAGGAACAGTCCACTGCCATCTGGTATGTAAAGCTGCTTTTCCCATTCCCTAGACCTAAACAAGCATTTAATCCTTGGAGAATGGAGGCAGCCCCACTGCAAGGAAGGTATTTTACTTTTCCTGGAGTTGGATTTAAAGTATAGTAACTAGAGTCGAGCGAACACCTGGACGTTCGGGTTCGGAGGGTTCGAACGAACTTTGGAAAAAAGTCCGGGTTCGGCACCGAATGTTGCCCGAACGTTATCCCGGACCCCGAACCCCATTGAAGTCAATGGGGACCCGAACTTTTAGGCACAAAAATGGCTGTAACAAAGTCCTGGCAAGTGCTAGAGGGCTGCAAAAGGAAGTAAAATGGGGGTAAGAGTAGGGCAAGTGCCCTACAAAAAAATGGTGATAGGGAAAATAAATTAAAATCAAATTAAAAAAATGGGAAGGGGGGGTGGATGTGGAGTAGGAGCCTAGAGGTTGACTAGGCCGTGACCATGGCAGTGTAGGTGGAAGTAGCGGTGGTCGAGGAGGAGGAGGAGGTAGCCAACACTGTATTTTTTTTTGTTTGTTTATAATTGGGGTAGCCCCCAAAATATTGAGGCCTATTCAAAAAAACAAGTATACGAATGGCTGTGTGAGTCCGGTCTAAATGTTTATTCTGCACAAGGTACAGACAAGTCTTGTGGGATCCATGCCTGATTCATTTTAATAAAGGTTAGCTTGTCCACGTTGGCTGTGGACAAACGGCTGCGCTTGTCTGTGATAACGCCTCCTGCCGTGCTAAACACACGTTCAGACAATAC
>BLSH010267546.1:79133-93551 GCA_018402905.1 Glandirana rugosa
GCGTAAAGTCGTCTCTCTGGGGGTGACTCGTCCGCCTAGGCGAACTGCCTCGGGGGGGGGTACACTTTCCCCGGAATTGTACATGTTTGTATTTATGACACAGTTATAAGTTAATTCTCTATAATCCACGATTCAGGATTTATTTATTTGGGGAATGGTTAGTTCGTATTTAATATAAAGACTTCGGTCTGGTTTTATCTACCTTGTATTTCTACCTAAACTTAAACGACGATATCCAATGATAATCACAACTCGTTTGGGCCTGATATTGCAAACCCAGGTATGGCTTGAAAGCCCACAGGCCCTGGGCCTGGGCTTGTGCCTGTAAAGTTTTTTGTATTCAACATGCGTGATCAACTACCAGAACCCAGAACCCGAACCCGAACGTTTTTTGAAATGTCCGTGTTCGGGTCCGGGTCCCGGACACCCGAAAGTTCGGTATGGACCCAAACGTTATAGTCCGGGTTTGCTCAACACTAATAGTAACCTATAGCAGCAAATTCAAATCCATCTTTATGTTCCATCTATTTTGGTCTGGCTTCAGAAATATAATTTATGCTTGATTGGTAAGGGGTTTATTTATTTAGGACTTAGCACCTAATATCTCTTAATTGAATATTGACACAGTATTTATGTTTGTACATGTTAAGGCCCCTTTCACATGGGGGGGGGCTCCGTCAAGCGGATCCGCCTGCTCAGTGGGGGTCTCTCTGCTGAAATGCGCTGAGCAGACGGATGACAGGTCCGTGTCCCCTCTGATATGCAGAGTGGACACAGACACAGCCCACAGCAAACCAACGGCAATTCCCATCACCCGCAAAGGTGGACGGGAATGCGGTGACCCAATCTCCCCCCAGCACGCGGGAGACGGGTGGGAATGTGGCAGCGATCAGAGGCCTCTTTACCTTAGGAAGGAGGCAGATCAGGCAGACATGGATCTGGGCTGCAGCTTCTCGCTCTGGGGCCATGGCTTCTCCTCCAGGCCGAACTGGAAATGTCCTGGGGGGGGGGGTTCAGCAGTAGGTACCAAGTGGTGAAGCGGGGGGGTGTCTGGGGGATAACAACCAAGCAGCGCTGTGTGAGTCTATGGGCATACGTAATGGGTCCTGACTGAGACCCAATTGGCCGGGAGTCCTAAGACTCCCTGGCCAATCAAGTCTCAGGAACTGCTTCACGATTGGTTGGTGAGGGGAATCAGGAAGACAATAACGAATATAAATTGTCACACAAGTGGGTGGGCTCAGGGCGCAGTGCTCTGTGCCCCAACCCCACCCTTTTTTAAAGCCAATTAGAGCCTCAGGCTCTAATCATGTGTTTAAAAAAACAACCCATTCAAATCTAGTGCCCCACATGTAGATTAGGGGGGCGGACGCATGGATGGGGGGGCAGCACCTGTGCGCCTCCTATAGATGGGCCACCACTGATAATACATTAAATAAATAAAAGACAATAAAGTAGTGACAGATGTGCTATTAAAAATATCTCGAGCATCCCCAGGTGGGCTATGCCCTCAAAGTGCTAAGAGACCTATAGTGAACTGGGGTACCTTTGCTGCACTTAATTCTAAGGGAACACAGCTAGATTATAAAGAGTCCTGTGAGAATCACATCCACAAGTAGACACAGGTATACAGTGATAGACATTGAAGTAAAAAAAGGGACTAAGTCTGCTTGATAAAGAAACCAACACCCCTGGATACCTTAATCACTTGCCCTCTGAAAGATTTATCCCCCCTCATGACCAGGCCATTTATTGCTGCACTCTGCTGCCCTTACTTAAACTGGCAATTGCACGGTCATGCAACACTGTACAGAAATGAACATGTACATAATTTTTTATGCACAAATAGAGCTTTCTTTTTATGGTATTTGATTACCATTGGGTTTTTTATTTTTTGCGCTACAAACAAAAATTTTGGGAAAAAAAAAACAATATCTTTTACTTTTTGCTATAACACATATCCCATAAAAATGTAAAAAAATAAACTTTCTTCATAAAAAAATTAAAAAAAAAACTAAAATGTCTTCATAAATTTAGGCCAAACTGTATTCTGCTACATGTCAGTTTTTTTTATTTTTTGTGCTATTAACAAAAAAAGATCAAAAACCTTGAAAAAAACCCAATATATTTTACTTTTTGTTATAAAACATATCCCATTAAAAAAAATTAAAATACAATTTCTTCATTAAACTAGACCAAACTGTATTCTGGTACATGTCTTTGGTAAAAAAAAAATCCCAATAGGTGTATATTAATTGGTATGCGTGAAAATTATAGCATCTACAAGAATACTAAAATTTTTATTTTTATACTAGCAATGGGGGGGGGGGGGGGGATCAGCGCCTTATGGCGGGACTGGCAGGCAATCTGACGCTAACTGGCAGTGGGTGGGAATTGACTGCCACTGACATCTCCAGTGACACTAATGCAATGATCAGTGCTAATAAAATGCACTGTCACTGTACTAATGGCCCTGGGCAGAAAGAGGTTAACATATAGGGCGATCAAAGGGTTAACTGTGTGCCTAGGAAGTGTTAATATTGTGTACTGTTTTTATAGGGGATGTGCCAGTTTTTATTCCCTGATGAAAACCAGCACATCCCTGCTGTCAGGAGAGAGATCTGTGTTGTTTACATACACAGATCTCTTTCCTGTCACTCGCTTCACTGATTGATGGGCCCTGGCCATGAATCACTGGCAATTACAGCACAGCTGGGTGCATGCTCCCTACCCGGAAAGCAGGTAGGGGCGCAGGTGATTTTGCGCAGCCAGCCCTTGCTGTAGCAATAAAGAAGGGCCATAGATAATTTTTTGTCATGGGGGGGTTCAGCAGTAGGTACCTGCTACCTAGAGATGGTTGTTATCCCCCAGACACTGCCCCCCCGCTTCACCACTTGGTACCTACTGCTGCTTTGCGCACTAAATCTGGAGTATCCCAAAGCTTCTCTGCACCCCAACCGAGTTCAACAAGCCTTGACAACCAGTTTAACCTACTGGTAAGCCTATAATAAGGTTCCCTGCATACCTCCTAAACCTGAGATTGTGTCGCGATTGGCAGCTCCCGCGCGCATGCGCGGTAGTGATGTCATGCGACTCCGGCCAGTCACAGAGCCAGAGTTCGCGGCCCCGGAAGGAAGAGGGACAGAAGATGGACGAGGTTTACTTCCTCTTAAAAGTGATTGTAGACCCTTACCTTGTAAAACCACCCATTCAGTTTAAAATGGAAACGAAAGGAAAAACATTTGTGCATAGATATGATAAAAATATTATAAATACCTTTTTTCCCCTTTTTTATAAGTGATCACATTCCCTCTGTTTTCAGTTGCATAAGAGCTGGGGTAGGAGAAGCAGCAGCACACTGAGCTTCCCAGTGAATGGCTGTGCAGCGGAGGCGTGTCAGGACAAGTCTGATCACTGGAGGAGAACACAGAGTTCCCAGCACAGCTAGAGAACTGACCATGGTGTGCTCTCCTGCTTAGTGTGGTCAGTTGTTAATAGTAAAAGCAGAGGGACTGTCAGAATCACCAGAAATTTTACACAAAGGAAGCAAAACAAAGAGAACAGGATACTTTCTCATACAAGTAAATGGTACAGCAGGCACATATCAGGAATATGAAGTGTTAGGGTAGCAAATGCTTTAACCACTTCCACACCGCGCACAGTATATTTACTGCGGCAGTGTGGACGTGTACCACGAATCGCCGTAAATAGACTGCGATTTGTGGAGTGGCAACTAGGAGGTGCGAGCGCGTAGGCGTGCGATCGTGCCCATCGCACTCCGGAGGAGTGCGCCCGCGGCTCAGGCGGACCCGATGTCAGCCAGCGAGCCGCGATGAGCTGCCAGAGTAAAAGAACGATGTAAACAAGGCGGTTCCCCACTCTGTCAGTGAGGACATAAGAGATCTACTGATTCCTGTCACTGGGATCAGTTAGATCTCTTATGCTCATAACAGCCCAGCCCCCTCACAGTTAGAACACGCCTAGGGAACACAGTTAGCTCATAGATCTCCTCCTGCAGGTTAACTCCTTCACTGCCAATCACATTTATACAGTAATCAGTGGGCATTTAAATTTCTGATCGCTGTATAAATGTCATTGGTCCCAAAAAAGTGTCAAAAATGTCCGACATGTCCGCCCCAATATCGCAGTCCTGATAAAAATTGCAGATCACCGCCATTACTAAAAAATAAAAAATGTAAAAACGCAAGAAATTAATTCTCATGGTTTGCAAACGCGGTAACTTTTGTGCAAACCAATCAATAAACGCAGATTGAAATTTTTTTTACCAAAAGTATGAGGAAGAATATAAATCGGTCAAAACCGATGAATAAATTTGTTTTTTTATATTTTTTTGGGATTTGTATTTTAGCAAAAAGTAAGAAATATTGTTTTTTTTAAAAAAATTGTCGCACTTTTTTTGTTTATAGCGGCGATCAGAAATGACGCAGAGGTGATCAAATACCACCAAAAGAAAGCTCTATTTGTGGAGAAAAAAGGACGCAAATTTTGTTTGGGTACAACGTCGCACGACCGCGCAATTGTCAGTTAAAGCGACGCGGTGCCGAATCGCAAAAAGTGCTCTGGTCCTAATGTGGGAAATCCTTCCGGGGGTGAAGTGGTTAAAGAACAGAAAGACACACCTTGCCGGGTGATTGAGTAGTGAGATTGCCCGAGAGCTCTTGTGCACTGGCTCCCTGCTTACCCAAATGGAAAGAGGACAAATCAGGGAGACCTGTTGGGGTCTGCTATAGTTTAGCGAGCCCCTCATAGATATGTGTAGAAAAATATGTAAGAAATTATAAAAAAAAATTACATAGTATGCACGTTAAGCAAATGGAAAATGCATAGCTTTAATTTCTTAATTTGACAAAAAAAAATAATAGAATAATAAAGTGTATGTAATATTGTCTTTTTTTCTTTTAGGTGTACTTTTCACATCAGCTTTATTTTGACAGTTTGATCTATCAATGTATACAGCAAAAGCTGAGCATTTGGAAAGACAATAAGGTTGCTCTGTTTTCAGCCTTTGCCCCAAGAAGTTAATGTTTCACCAAGTAACTGTACTGCAGTAAAAACTCTTGGCTTGTCAGAGTATATAAGGGCTACATCTCCATTCCCTGTTCTTGTGGCATCTCCTACCGACACCATGGGAAAGGGCTTCTATGTTAGTAAGCTTGTTGCCTTTGTTACCATCTTTTTTGCTATAGCTGCCGTGGCTACAATCATTGCACTGGCGGTAGTTTACTCTAATGAAAAATCCAATAATAATAAAGAAGAAAATGGAGGACCCACAAGTGCAGCCACCCAGAGCACCTCCACCACTATCGGTACCGGTACCGGTACTGGTACTGGCACTGGTACCAGTACTGCTACCACCACTATGCTGAAACCTACCACACCTGTATCAAATGAACCTTGGGACAAATTCCGGCTTCCAAAGAGTCTGATACCTGATCACTATGATGTTGACCTCAGACCTGTATTGGAGAAGAATGATCAAGGACTCTACGTCTTTCATGGAAAAAGTGTCGCCCACTTCAGATGTGTTCAGCCCACCAATCTTGTTATTATCCACAGCAACAAACTTATCTACAATAGTTCTGTGCTTATGGACGATGCGGGTAAAAATATCACCATAACTAAACAAGATCTAGTGGTGAGGACCAATTACCTGGTGCTGCATCTTGCTGAGAATCTACAAACTGGGAAAACATACAGGCTTCACACAGAATTTATTGGAGAACTGGCAGATGATCTGGCAGGATTTTACCGCAGTGAATATGTGGAAGATGGTGTAACCAAGTAAGTAGTTATATAAATGTTATATGATTGTTGTGGAATAAGAACAAAGCTTTCCAAACGGCATCATTTCATGAGCATAGCTATAAATATAACTATAAATCTACGTAATGTTCTCTTTGGTAATGCTGTAATTTTAGATGATTAGTCTTCCTATTACTCCCACAACTATTACTGCTACCCAATAATAAATATAACTAAATCTAGGCTAAACATAGATTTGGTTTCAGTGAAATGAGTTAAGTTGCAGAATCATTCTTGAATCCCTGTTCACACTATCACGTTGTGGAAATGCAAGCGTTCCCTTGTGCGTTACTACAGCATAAGGAGCTGCACCCTACTCGTGATGGTGCGATGTGGTGCAGTTCATTCTGAATGGCACCCCAACGCACCATGCCACCAGAGGTGCGCTGCACTAATATGCCCTGTCAAAAAAAGTGTAGGTTTCGATTTCTGGATCAGTTAACGCCATACCTGCCTAACACAGCACATGTTAATGTGTGCAAAACCATGCTTGCTTTACTGCGCTGCACCTCAATAATAAGGTTTGACCAAGTGAAGGTACTCTTGTGCAATCTGCATGTCATAACCTGGAATATATAAGTGCAATTGAGAACTAGCAGTACAGTAGTTTTCCAGCTAATGTTTTTTTTGTTACCAGACTCATCGCCACCACCCAAATGCAAGCACCTGACGCAAGGAAGGCATTCCCATGCTTTGATGAACCAGCAATGAAAGCAACTTTCAACATCACCCTCAGATATAGACCCAACTATGTGGCACTCTCCAATATGAATTCTATCAGTAAGTCACAGATTATTTTACCATCCTATGCACTAGCATACAGATATGCAATAGACAAAAAAAACGGTAGCTCCACTAAGTTGCATACAATGGAGGGAGTGTGTGGTGTAGAGTATTATGACACACATACAATACTTGCTGTTTAAAGTTGTCAAGTGCATTATAGCTTCTATCTTTCATCCGCTTACTTTACCCATTTGTTCAAAAGAATGTCTATAGCAGCCATTCTCAACCTTCTTTTTAACATGAAATAACCCTTGAAAAAAAACTTACAGTCTCAGGGAATCCCTACTAACAACTACTATCTACAGCAAATGGTAAATTAATTAATTACATTAATTGTGGCAAATGTGAAGAATTCCCCCTTACAGATAGCTAAAAGATCATTGATGACAGTGTTTATGTATCCGAGGAGCAGAAATTGTTCTTTGTCAAAGAAACCTCTAGCAACCTCCAGAGGAACCCCAGGGTTTCATGAAACCCTGGTTGAGAAAGGCTGGTCTGTAGAAATCTATGGCTCCAGCACTGGCAGAGGAAACTACAGGAACCCATAACATAGACATAATTGGTGTGTAACTCTAAACCAGTAGATAGGTAGGTGGATGGTAAATCCACATTCTCCTTTAGCTAAGTGCAAATTCCCTTGCAAAGTGAACAGTCTATTTGCTTTAGTAAATTGACCCAAATGAGTGCAGAGCTTAGTAGAGATTTTATATTGTATTGACATTTGCTTAGTGTATATGAAGATGCAACAATTAAGCAGACCCCATGTACTTCCATTAACTATGTGGGAATAATAACAGGGAGTAGCTTGGTAATGCTGACTATGCAACATTCACAAGTGATGCAGATGATGCTACAATTACTTGTGACAATTGTTTAATAGTATAAGGTATCTGATCCCAAATATATTTTTTTTAACTAACGTTTGATCATTGTCCTACAGCCATAGTAGGTAGAGCAGTACTTGGAAACAATTGAAGGACAAGCATAAGCATGAGATTTGCCTATGTCCTAAAGAAAGTGCTCAACATTAGTCCACGAAAAATATTTTGCTGTATTTTTTTTATATAATTATTTTAGTAGATTGAAACTTATAATGCACATATAATCATCTAGGTGAAAGCACTGAACTGTGGAATGATGTACAATGGAATGTCACAGTATTTGATAAAACTCCAAAGATGTCCACATACCTGGTGGCCTTCATAGTCTCAGAATTCAAGTATATTGGTAATGATAAGGTGAGTGCTCTTTGATTTTAGCACCTATGAGTAACAAGGTTCACACTGGAGAGAGAGAGAGAGATCAGCTGTGTATATCAAATTGCAGGCTATTCACAGATTAGTATTAAATTGACTCAAAATTGTGTACTGGCTGCAAGCAGCAAATATGATATATTATTTTGTATTATTTTCCGGTTACCTGACTAATAAGAAGTTAAAGAAATATTTGATTAGTTATTTTTAGTGCTAGACATCCAAAAGATAGAAACATATACCACAAAACTTTAGATTTCCTTTAGCAGCACAGAAAGCTGTCCTTTTTGTACATTCAGTTTAGATACATTTTTATGACAGCTCTCTTGCAACACCCGTATGTCATGATTTGGCACTTGGTTTGACAGTCTGTATTTGTGGATGGTCAGTGACATATGAAAAAATACCAATCTTCTGTGATTGTCCATGATATTTACATTTTTTTTTAAATCAAAACAATATTTTATTGCCGTCAAACAAGAATGTGCATGCACTTATTACAGTATCCATAGTAGAGTGTCCAGAATAGCAAAGCAATGTGCATCAAATGGGTATAGTCATTGTAATACATCTCAAGAATGGCGGCATTTAATGAATGAGAAAAGATAAAAGCAATTTGTGCTTGTTCCCTTCTTTTCCCCCCTTCCCTGGGATTTCCATAAAGTATTATAAGGTGGATAAACCTTGAAGACTACCTAGGTTTATTATGGGGCTTACTATGGTACCTAAATCCTTTTTGCTCATATGTGTTAAACATACTATGCCCTAAACCTAGGAGTTCATGCTAAAGACTTCCTGTTAAGCCCCGTACACACAGGACAACGATCGCATACAACAGGTCGTACTCACGACCGTTGTATGCGAAATCGATCGTTCGTATGCGCGATTTGAACAGTCGAACATACGACGGTCATACAAGGGAGTTGTATGAGCAGACTAGAAAACTTGGTTGTACCAACAAGCGCTCATACGACCGTTGTATCGTGTGTACAGAGCAGTTGGTACAACAAAGTTGTATTGTGCAAAACATGCATGCTCCAAAGTCAGGAATGGCTGGATGCTAATTACATGCACCTGAACGTTCTTCTGCGGTCGTACGATCGTGTAGTGCAGTCAGTATGCTACATACAACAGCCAACATACGATTTGACACGGTCGTATGTGCGATCGTCGTCCCGTGTGTACGAGGCTTAAGACTTACATCAGCAGCAATCTGTCTCTAACCAGTTGTACTAGGGCTACTGAGGCATTAGATAGCCAGTTTTGCCATATAAAATCAAACTTTAGAAATGCATTGCAGTGACAGTAAGCCAGCTGTTCTCTAAGGAGGGTGTTGTTGATGCAATGTATCCATTGGGCTTTAGTAGGCGAGGAATGCGATATCCATAATCTTGCTATCAAGTTCCTGGCTAGATATAGCAGTCTTGTGATCATGTAGTATATGCATCTAGGGAACATCTCCTCATCTATAGCTCCCAACAGGCACACCAGTGGGGTAAAGGGGATAGGAAGTTGAGCTACTTCAGTAATGGTTTGAATGACCTCAGCCCAGTATCTTGCCAGTTTGGGACATCTCCTGGTCATATGTATAAAGTCACCTGTGTGAGTTACACACTTTGGGCAGAGAGGAGTGTCTCTTCTGCCCCAAGCAAACAGTTTGGCCGGAGTACGATATGACCTATGGAGGATGAAGAGTTGAGAACATTTTTGGGAGGCAGAAACTGAGACTACTGGGAGGGATTCTAATGCCATGTCCCGCTGCTCATTGTCTATCTCTCCTATGTCTGTGACCCATGAAGACCTGCATTTAAGTAAGGAGGGATTTTGGATGGTTGACATAAGGACAGAGTACATGTGGGAAATTAGACTCTTACGGGAAGTGGCCCGTATAAGATTTTGTATCGTAGGGGAGGAGGATATAGAGAGGGGTGTCATTTATGATATTTACATTTAACACTGTTTTTAGGTCAAAATTTGGGGACGTAAAAAGGCTATTGAAGATGAGAATCAAGCAGAATATGCACTGAATGTCACAGAGCCAATTTTGGATTTTTTTGAGAAATATTATAATGTTTCTTACCCTCTGCCAAAATCAGGTGAGTGGTTGATGACCTTACCTGTGTACTTTGTTCTGTTCTAGACTGAAACAAATTATCAGTTTTACTATTTATGTATCTACCCTGCACAACAGAACACAAAATATAACATGCATCAATATCATGCACTTCATAATAAAATGATGATCATTATTTCAATGTACACGCAGTCTTCTTGTTGTGCTGTCTGCTTTGCTAGGCTTCTTTCACACTGCGATAGCTTGAAACTAGCAGGGCCCTTGATGACAGCTTTTAAAGGAAAATGTATAAGGATATATTTGCAAGATTGCTTAATTTGCCTGGATATAGAAAACAAAAGCATATTCTTACAAATTTTTTTTCCATTTTGATTAGAGTAAGGGAGGGTTATACCCCTGTCAGTTTTATTTTGCCATCTGGGTCTCATATAGAAGATTTTCATGTCCAATAGTCGCAGCAAGTAGTGAGAGGAAATTCCTGTAAGGGCCCTTTCACATGGACAGACTGATTGGGTACACCTGTCAGTTTTTCAGGTGGATCTGATTGGACCCTCCATTCTCCTATATGGAGCAACGGGTGTTAACAGACATGTATCCGTTGGCACCCACTGACATCAGATCCGATCCTATCCACTAAAAACAGATGGATGGGGATCCGTTCTCCTTCTGTCTGGCAAATAGGATTGGATAGCAGTCGGGTGTAAACAGACAGGTGGTCCATTTATATCCCACTGCCCATAGAGGAGAGTAGGCTGTTTCTGTGTCCGGTCTGCATAAGAGGAGTGGACGTGGACCAGCCATCTGCCTGCTCAGCGGGCATCAGCTGACACATTCCCCGCTGAGCAGGTGGACTTCAGCGGAACCCGCCCCGTGTCTAGGTGAGAGAATCCCTGGTTGTCACCAGGGTCACTCACTGGAAAATTTTCCCTTTAGTACTGTTCTGGGGACAACCCAAAATTTGGGATCTTTTTTAGTTATACTTTAAAGCAGAACTATACTCACCTTAGCTCTTGCTGTGCGACGTCTTTGAGCTCCTTGCCGGACACTGACATTTTCAAGTGGCCAGCTTCTGGGTATTGAGCACTGGCCGGTTTCATTGGCCATACTTTCATATGATATCACTCCTGCACATGCACGAGAGTTCAGTCTGCTTTGGCATTGCTGAAGCACTACAGTGAGCTGCGCAGTTCACTGTACAGGGGTGGACAGGCAGGTAGGTAAGTTTAATGCAGAAGATACAAAACATGTCTCTTCTGCATTAAAAATTCTGCCTGTTCACCCATTTTTATAATTGACATAAAGTTCCACTTTATAAGGGTAACAAAAGAGTAATTAACCATATGATTAAGGGTTCTTTACGGTAAGAGCAGTAATGATGGGGAATTCTCTTCCACAAACAGTGGTTTCAGCTGGGAGCATGAATAATTTCAAAAAACTATTAGATGGGCACCTAAGAGACTACAACATTGAGGGGTATACAATGTAATACTGACATAAAAACACTCACATAGGTTGGACTTGATAGACTTGTGTCTTGTTCCAGCCTCGCTAACTATGTAACTATATCTTAAGGACAATATCGTCTCACTCTGCGTCAGTAAACTGTACAAAAACATCTACAGTGCAACAAAATATTTTTTGGTCTATTTTTACGTTTTTTTTAATCTATTCTACAGACCAGATCGCTTTGCCTGACTTCAGTGCTGGAGCCATGGAGAACTGGGGGCTGGTGACATACAGAGAAACTGCTCTCCTCTGGGATCAAAGAGAATCTTCCATCAGCAACAAGGAGAGGGTTGTCTCAGTTATTGCTCATGAACTTGCTCATCAGGTGCTTCCTTTATATATTCCTTAATAACAAGCATTTAATATGCAATTTCAGCTATTTGCTATCAATTAGAATTAAATATATAAACAAATGAAATAAAAATGTGATCTAAACTGAGGCATTTTCATAGCTTCTAGCAGCAGATCCATTCCAAATATAGCCATAATCTGTGTCTGGGTTCTTGAACTTGGAACGGCAACTAACATAAAAATAATCTCAATTAAACTCTGAAAATAATTTGTTGACTTTGTCCATTTTGATTTAGGACCTGATCGTCACAAAGAGGTTTGGTGTTTCTGTTTGTCCCATATTAGAAAAGTACAGCTGTGTTCTAAGGTTATGTAATGCCAAGAAAAATACACTTTGTTATTATTTGCTAATGTTGGTAATTTGCTTCCATTTTAGTGGTTTGGAAACCTAGTGACAATTGAATGGTGGAATGATCTTTGGCTCAATGAAGGTTTTGCCTCTTACGTGGAATATCTGGGAGCAGATTATGCAGAACCCACCTGGAATATTGTACGTTAAACATTTTTACCATTTTTTTGTGTTAAAAAAATGATGACTTAGCGAAAGAGATGAAAAGAGAGGTCAATTTTTCTAGAAACTATGTATAGGCCAAATCCTTCTTTTGTATCTCCTAATTGCAGAAATAATTAATAATTTAACTGCTAATGAAATTAGAATAGGGACTATCCTCCGATAAAATAATAACTTTTTTCATTGATTTAATTTAAGATCTATCTTACATAATATATTACAGCAGTGGTGCATTTAGGTTTTGTGCTGCCCTAGGCCTGAAAAAACTCGTGCCCCCCCCCCCCCCAGTTGCGGAACGTCGGCTGCCCACACAACTCCTCATTGGTTGGGGTCTGCCGCCTGGGCAGAACCGTTCGGCCATCCCTATTGGCAGTGGTGTATTTAGGTTTTGTGCTGCCCTAGGCCTGACTAAACTCATGCCCCCCCCCCACAGTTGCAGAACGCCAGCTGCCCGCACAACTCATTGGTTGGGGGCCCTTTGGGGCGCCCGGACCTCCACAAATGTATGGGCTGTCCTCCTCTGATCACGGCCCTGCCTGTATTATTATACCGGCAGCACTAAAAGTGCAAGCAGGTGGGGACACTTTTCGTGCTGCCCCCCTGCAAAGTGCCGCCCTAGGCCTGGGCCTTGTTGGCCTAGGCCAAGATACAGCATTGCAGTATAACAAGATGGAAAGGTAAAATTGGAGCTAATTTACAATATGAGGTCCATAGCAAGCAGACTCATTCCAAAGTATGGCTGGCTGTTATATGCAAAACATTCATTTCTTTCATTGCCTGCAATTGTGAAGAGTAATAAAAGAGCTCCTCTTTTGATCTGCCTTATAACCACGACTTGTTGCAGCTGCCCCTCTTTGGGGGTGGGTGATCTAAAAACAAAAATACTGTATACTGTACGTATCAAGATATAAGTATTTTAACATACTGTATGAATAGTCAGCGAGCAGTCAGCTTGCTACATTGTGAAAATTTTCACAATGCAAAATTTGCAGAGAGCTGTGCATTTTACTAATGAAAATTAAAATTTATGGGTGTTGTGATCACTGACTCAAAAGGCATTATCGAAATAATTATGCATTTGATAACTTGGAAGTTTGCTTTTTAATATCTAGTCAAATGCAGGAAAAGCATTAAAAAAAAATGCCTCGCCTAGTAAATACATCATGCATTCTAACAGGATGAAATGGAAATTATAGCCCAGCTAACAGCTTTGCATTCCAGAAACATAGATGTAGTTTGGTTGACTGATTGATGCAATAATTACAATATTCATGTTTCAATAGTATGTTTTTTTAAAATTGGTATACATTTATTTTACACGCATTTATGTCACAACCTCGCTTTATCTGTGTTCTCATCCATCTTTTACAGTCAGACCTGTCAGTACTGTACGATACTCATAGAGTGATGGCAGTTGATGCCTTGGCCTCTTCCCATCCTCTTACATCAGATGAAAATGAAGTGGAAACCCCAGCAGACATAAGCGGACTATTTGATTCCATTACTTACAGCAAGGTGAGTGTTGTAGCCTCTGCCACTCCACAATGCTGTACAACAAGTTTAGTACACTCTAATGAACTGTAAATAATATTAGGGCATATAATAAATTGCATTAGCTATTTTAATCCTTCCATTGGGGTAACAACATGAGTACAGATGTGCTTGTGTGATCATCAACAATACAGGTTAAAGGAGAAGTACAGCCAAAGCTTGCTTGGCTGTATTTCTCCTGTGGATCACAGGAGTGTAGTTCATTCTGCACCCCTGTGACCTGTTTTCAGCTGACAGTGGGCATCACAGAGCCGGTCCAATCTGAAAAGATCCCGTCCATATGGTCAGGATTCACCCAGAAGCCTGGACCAGCACCTGACTCAGCCTCTCAGTGATTCACAGAGAGCCTGAGCCGCCCCCTCCACAGGCCATCACCTCAGTGAGCACTGGAGGGGCAGAGAGACTGACAGTCCCAGCTCTCTGCTCATACCGGAAGGGGAGATCTGATCGATCACTGTGTTTGATTGCTCAGTTCTCACTGCAGAGGCAGCAGGGGATCGATGCTAGATCACCTAGGTGAGTATAATATTTTGGGTTTTTTTTTTTTTTTTTTTTTTTTTTTT
>BLSH010267546.1:93561-110115 GCA_018402905.1 Glandirana rugosa
TTTTTTTTTTTTTTTTTTTTTTTTTTTGCAAAACCCATACTTCTCTTTTAAAGTGAAATTTTAGTCAGAAAATTAAGTCCTGCTAGATCACTTCAGGTTGGCCCCTTTTGCAGGTATAGCTATGTAAAACATTATAAATACGTGACCATACTGTTTAAAATCCAGTGATGCGCTGTCTCACCCTACTCTGCACATGCTCAGTTGCTCTTTTTGGCACGGTGCCACTAGAGGCCGATCTGCTGCCTAAATATTCACTGCTGCTCAGGCGCTCTGGACTTCAGCAAAATGGCAGCCTCTGACAAGAAAAAACAGGAGCAACTATGGAGGCACTTTACATCCCACACTAATTTTTGGGGCATAATTATTCATGTGGAATTTATGTTCCTCGCTAAAGAACATTCATTTTTATCAAGTTGTTATGGGTAAAGTTCCGTCTTCTTTATGAAAATTTCAGATCAAGAAGCATCTGCAATACCCTGGTTGTAAAGCTTCAATTTTTTTAGAAAAGAACAAACATGCCTATACTTACCTGCAATGGTTTTGCACAGAGCAGCCCCGATCCTCTTCTTCTGGGCTCCCCTGCCGGCACTCCAGGCCCCTCCTGTTTCCAGTTGTCCCCATGGAAAGCTGTTTTCCATAAGGCCCCTTTCACACATACGGACCATTTGTCCATTTTTCATCCATCCATTGACGGATGAAAAACGGACATCAATGCATCTCAATGGAAAAACGAATGACAACAGATGGTCACCCATTTGCATCCGTTTTCATCCGCTTCCATCAACATCCGTTTTTTTGAACGGATGAAAGTCCTATTTTTCATCCGTCAAAAAAACAGATCGGACGAAAAACAAGCAAACGGTCAGTTTTTCATCCATTTTTGCATTGGTAATGGATGTAAAAAAAACTGATGAAAAACTGATGACCACAGATGAAAACAAGGATGAAAAAACGGACGAAAAACGGATGAATACTTCATCCGTTTTGATGTGACGGAATTGATGAACTGATGAATGGTCCGCATGTGTGAAAGGACCCTAAGGGCACCCATGCGGGGTCGCTTTCGAGTCCTGCTGCTGCATCCATTGACACAGACAGAAGGACTCGGCCCCGCCCCCTGATCCCATGTCATTGCTTTTGATTGACAACAGCGGCAGCCAATGGCTCCTGCTGCTAATAATCTGTTCAATGAGGAGAGTGACAGCGGCTAGAGCCACTGCACCTGTGCACACTGCTGGATCAGATCAGGCTCAAGTAAGAAAAAGGGGGGCTGCAGCACAGAAGGTTTTTCACCTTAATGCATTAAGATGAAAAACCTTAAAGCTTTACAACCACTTTAAGTGCACACTAAACTAAATTAGTTCTTCTCTTAATGTGGAAATTTAAACAAATTGCTAACTGTACAGTTGATTTGTTGTACCTAAAAAAGTTTGTAAGTTTGACGAGAAGCTATTATCATCCACATAGGTGACCACCCTATTTCTTGATTCTGCTTTGTAGCTTCTGGTGTTACCTTTCTGCACCCTGTCTTCTCATTGGTCAGTAAACCAGCATTATAAGCTTGGTGCAATGACCAAGCTGATGACCCAAGAAACTGTAAAGAAAAAAATAGGAAATAGTGGAGTCATCTTCCAGGCTAAAAGTATGGCAAGGGTGATTGAACAGAATTGTAAAACCTTGAGAAGTAGAATGGTTCATATTTGCGTATCTGACTTTTTGCCTGGAGTTCCACTTTGAATCTACCTACTACAGGGGAATACTAACAATGGATACAGCATTATCTTTGTTTTTAAGTTGTGTAGTAGCCAGGGCCAGTGCAAGGATTTTTGTCTACTTAGGTGAAGGTGCATTTAATAATTAAATATTTCTTCACCCAAATTCCCTGGTTCACCCAAATGTCAAGGCAAAAAAAAAAGCATTTCACTCCATCCTACAGATTCCTCCTAATGCAAAATAAAAAAGAAAGGTGGGTGTTTATCTTTAGCTGAGTGACCCTTTTTGACAATATCCTTGTAAGAAAGGATGGAGAAAAAAACTATTGTACACTAATCTCACTATTACAATCCCCAATAGAAGGTGATTGGACCCACCAGTGTCCGCATAACATAGAAATATTTGTTTTGGATAAAGGTGGGCTTTAACCCCTTTCCGGCAGCCATACGCATATATGTGGTCTCATGGAAGTGGGTCTTTATCTGTGAGGCCACATAAATGTGCCACTGTGTTTGTGCTGAGTGCATGCTGCACAGAGTGCTGCCAGAACAAAGACCAAGCTCTTTACTGAGAGACCCAGGTCTCCTATTAACGATTGGGTACCAGAAGTCTTTTTTCCTGATCACCTTAATTGCTGTGCAATCCTCTGATTGGCTATCACAGTGATCAGTCACTGTACAGCCCACCCCTGTATTTTTCTCCTCTTGAATGGAGAAAATGGCACATTTCATCTTTATCTCCTTACTAAAAAAGAAAAATGTAAACAAAGAACCATGTGTGAAAATAATAATAATAATGCAAAATGAAGACACAATGGCTAGATCAAGGTTTGATCTAGATCAGTGTCGGGATCAGAGTTAGGGGAAAAGTCCAGGCCAAACCTCAATGTCAGGTAATGTTTAGGTGAGATTAAAAAGACATTTTTACATTTAGTGTCATTGTGTTTTAGGTAGGATAATAAAAGCAAAATGTGCACTATTGTTTCTGGGCCCTACTATGGCTACACACAACAAATAACATACACATATTTGGTATCACTATGATTGTCAGGAGCAGGTGAATTTATTTTGGGTTGTTATTTGGTGTTAGGTTATGGTAATAGCAAGAAATATACAGCAAGTAATTTTTTTTAATGTTTTATGCAAGTTTTCCTTTGATAATAAAAAAAATTCAGAAGATATCCATTATCATTGACAACCAAACAAGAGCCCAATTTGTCCTGAAAAAACAAGGTATAACCACCTAGATACAATAAGAAGTTGCAATGATATGTACAGTTTTACTAACACATGTCAAAGTTGCAAAACTGTGTTGAGGCTTTAGGATTAGTTTTTTTCCCCATCATGAAGGGGTTAATATAATAACCACAATGATAAAAATTGCAGCAGTAATAATAATAATATAATGTTGCTTGTTTTCTAATTAACACTCATACATCTTATATTCTGTTTTGCGCAGGGTGCGGCAGTTATTAGAATGTTGTCCTCATTTCTCACTGAAGAGCTTTTTGTTGAAGGACTGCAAGTAAGTATCTCCTATCTATGATCAATATGTTAAAATGTTCATAATCTGTGCTTTTCTAAGGTAAAGGTGCAAAGACAGAAAGAGTTTATTCACTATCATAGTTACATAGTCATAGTTACGTAGTCAGTGAGGCTGGAAAAAGACACAAGTCCATCAAGTCCAACCCATGTGTGTGTTTTTTTTTTTATGTCAGTAATACGTTGTATATCCCCCAATGTTGTGGTCCCTTAGGTGTGCATCTAGTAGTTTTTTTAAATTTTCTATACTACCAGCCGAAACCACTGTTTCTGGAAGAGAATTCCACATTCGCACTGCTCTTACCGTAAAGAACCCCCTACGCATCTTAAGGTTAAAACGCCTTTCTTTCATTCTCAGTGAATGGCCGCGTGTCTTCTTGGTTTCCCTTGCGCTGAATAGTATTGCCCCTATAGTGGGGTCACCAGTACAGTATTTGTACATTGAAATCATATCCCCTCTCAAGCGTCTTTTCTCCAGAGAGAATAAGTTCAGTGCTTGTAATCTTTCCTCATAACTGAGGTCCTTCAGTCCCTTAACTAGCTTTGTTGCCCTTCTCTGAACCCTTTCCAATACCAGGACGTCCTTCTTGAGGACCGGTGCCCAGAACTGGACAGCATACTCCAGGTGTGGCCTCACCAGGGACTTGTATAGTGGGAGAATTATTGATTTATCCCTGAAGTTAATCCCTTTTTTGATGCATGCCAACACTTTGTTAGCTTTGCTTGCAGCAGCTTGGCATTGCATGCCACTGCTGAGCCTGTTCTCCACTATGACCCCTAGGTCTTTTTCCATCCTTGATTCCCCCAGGGAATGCAATTTTTATGATCTAGCCAAAACATGCCTATAGACAGGAAATATCACTGAGGTGTCCACCCATTGCTGAATACATTGATTGGGCATTATTTTATATACATCTGTATTTTATTGTATTATATCCATTTACTGTCCAGGAGAAAAATATGACTGGAAGAGAAAATCAATTGTTTGATGGGCCATATGCTTACTGATCATATTGATGATTAACTACTTTGCTATGTTTGGATTTCCTGTCCAGATTGATTTTTATTTATTGCAGGTAGTTATATAGCCAGTTTATGCAGCTCTTTAAATATATATTGTTCATTCACAAGTTAAGGTGTATGAGAGCGCTTTGGTACATTTCCTGGAATGAATGGTCAAATGGTAATGGGATTACCAAGGGTATACACACAGAATATGCAAATGTAAAACAAAGTACAAGCCAATATGAAAAAGTCCTTGTGCTGAAAAAGACCATAAACTGCTGGGATGAATCTATTGTTATAGAATCCCAATCAAATTCATTATGTTGGCAATAAGCTGTCAGAGTAGAAGAAGGCTCTGGGATCAAAGGAAGAGAGGAGAGAAACGGCGCCAATCTAAGTGTAGCTTATGGCTACCAAACTAATAAGAGGCATGGTGGAGCTCAGCTATGAGGAAAGATTAGAGGATCTGAATTTATTCTCTCTTGAGAAGAGGAGATTAAGGGGGGATATGATCAACATGTACAAGTATATAAGTGGTCCATATAGTGAACTTGGTGTTGAGTTATTTACTTTAAGGTCATCACAAAGGACAAGGGGGCACTCTTTACGTCTAGAGGAAAAAAGATTTAATCTCCAAATACGGAAAGGTTTCTTCACAGTAAGAGCTGTGATAATGTGTAATGGACTCTCCCCAGAGGTGGTTTGGCCAGCACGGTTGATTGCTTTAAAAAAGACCTGGATTATTGCCTTAATGTAAATAATATAACTGGGTACTAACATTTTTAGGTAAAGTTGATCCAGGGTGAATCCGATTGCCTCTCGGGGGATCAGGAAGGAATTTTTTCCCCCGTTATAGCAAATTGGATCAAGCATTGCTGGGTTTTTTTGCCTTCATCTGGATCAACTGTGGGTGAAGGATTGTATATGGGATTATCTGGTTATATATATATAAATGTTTGTTTTTTTTGGTTGAACTAGATGGACTTGTGTCTTTTTTCAACCTGACTAACTATGTAACCATGTAACTATGTAGCGTTTGAAAAACAAGCAGGTTTATTAAAAGGTAATGCACTCACATGAAAGTGATGGGTAAAAGCACAAGGGGGTTTATTTACTAAACCTGCAGAGTACAAAATCAGGCTCACTTCTGTATAGAAACCAATCGGCTTCTAACCTCAGCTTGTTTAATTAAGCTTTGGCAATAAAACCTGGAAGCTGGTTTCTATACAGAAGTGAGCCTGATTTTGCACTCTCCAGCTTTAGTAAATACACCCCATTGCATGGTAAATCTCATGAATGGCTGTCCGTTCATGTGGCTGTACTCTATGCAGTTATCAGTCCCAGCAACACTGGTTGATACCAGGGCACCGAGGCAGAGGAGGAGATGCAAGGTGAGTAGTCACAGCATCATCGGTGATGGACAGGGGGCATGTCGGTGTGCACGTTCGGAGCATGTATGCTTCTTCGCCTGACGATTCATAAGATTTACCATATAATGTGCTTTCACCCACCACTTTCATGTGAGTGCATTACCTTTTATTAAACCTGCTTGTTTTTAAAACGTTACACTTAGATTGGGGCCGCTTCTCTCCTCTCTTCCATTGTTCATTCACATCGGTCCCTGCCCTAAGGAGCTTTAAATCTAAGGTCCCTAACTTACTTTCATTCATACACATACTAGGGCCAATTTAGACAGGAACCAATTAACCTACCAGCATGACTTTGGAGTGTGGAAGTAATCCGAAGTACCTGGAGGAAACCCACGCAGACACAGGGAGAACATGCAAACTCCAAGCAGGTTGGCACTCAAACTGATGACCCTAGTGCTGCCAGGCAGAAGTGCAATCTAATCAATTAATGACACTGTGTTTTGTTCATTTATATTCTGGTATGATTCTATGAAGAATTGTTTGATCAGATCATTAATTGTGCAGCCACCATTAGACCCCATCCTGACCCTGATCCTTTTCTAGCTATACATTTCTACATATCCATGAACTGGAAAGATGTTTGGAGAAGGATAACACAATTTCTAAAGGGTTATGGATACATTAAAAGAGAAGTATGTTTTTTTTTTTTGATTCATACTTACCTAGGTGGATTCAGCATCAGTTCGATGTTGCATCTGTCCCCCGCTGGCTCTAAGACTGAGAACCAAGCGATCAAACACCGCCAATCACTTGGTTCTGACAGCTCCCCAAGCAGAGAGCTGGTGACTCTCAGTCACAGCTCTCTGCTCTGCCCCATCCTCGCTCACCAGAGCGCTGGGCTGTGGAGGGGGTGGGAGCGGCCAGCTCAGGCTTTGCTCTCAGGTCGTGATGCCCATGGTCGTGATGACGCTGAGCCTGGACCAGCTCTGTGATCAGAGGCGTAACTAGAACCTTCAGGGCCCCGGTGCAAGAAATTATGAAGGGCCCCCTGACCCCTGGCCAGGGCCCTTCCCTCTTCCCACTGATCCTGGGGCCCTTTACGCCTATCGTGGGTCCATTTATTACGGTACTGCAGTGGGGCCCTTTCACAAGTTGTGCAGCAGGCCCCAGGGGGGCCAGGGAAGCACACAGGGGCCCTGGGAACAGCAGAATACAAGTAAACTGGATAGAGGAAAATGGAGGAGATTGGGTCCTCTAAATGCCGCCCCCACCATCCCTCCTATTCAGGTGTACAAGGGAGGCACATGGGCCCCCTGGACCATGGGGCCCGGTTGCAATTGCAACCCCTGCAACCCCTATCGTTACGCCCCTGTCTGTGATGTCAGCAGAGAGTGGACTTCAGCCCGCTCTCTGCTGAAAACAGGTCACAGGAGTGCAAAACGAACTGCACTCCTGTGATCCATAGGAGAAGCACAGCCAAACAAGCTTTGGCTGTACTTCTCCTTTAACTATGAGTAAAGCCTGAATTAATTTGATTAACCTTTGTAAAAAGATGTTTAAAGCATATCTAAACCGAAAAACAAAAGTCTAACAGAGAATTGGTTCTAGCATATTCAGCTCCAAAAAATGGTTGTTTGCATTTTCAAAACCACAAAGTATGAAAAAAAAAAGACTATTGAGATTATGAGTTATGCCATCGCTTCTGGGTTCAGGAATGACGTTAATGCAATGTTATTTCCTCAAATGGTGGTATATGGGAGAGAACACAGAGAGGGAGAACTCATAGTATAAAACCATTGATATAAAATGTATTTTCCAAAAAGGTTAAAAAAGTTTACACTCACATTTTATTGTGCCCATTAACCTGGCACCCGGTGTGTACAGCCTATTCGTTTTGCGGGCTCCCAGCCAGGCATCCAATGCAAAGCTCGGCTGAAGCCCGCAAGTGACGCAAGGAGAAGTGGGTTGTGATGACGTGATCAAACGTCGATGATGTTTCGACCAATTCGGGGGTCCTCATCAGGAAGCTCAGGTTGGTTGAAAAGCATCAAGGCTTGATTGCCTCATGGCAACCCACTTCCTGGCCCGAACTGCATTGCATACCAGCATTGGACACCTGGCCAGGAGCCTGCAAAGCTAATAGGCTGTACACACCGGGTGCCATAAAATGTATGTGTAAAACGAACTGCACTCCTGTAATCCATAGGAGAAGCACAGCCAAACAAGCTTTGGCTGTACTTCTTCTTTAACTATGAGTAAAGCCTGAATTAATTTGATTAACTTTTGTAAAAAGATGTTTAAAGCATATCTAAACCGAAAAACAAAAGTCTAACAGAGAATTGGTTCTAGCATATTCAGCTCCAAAAAATGGTTGTTTGCATTTTCAAAACCACAAAGTATGAAAAAAAAAATGACTATTGAGATTATGAGTTATGCCATCGCTTCTGGGTTCAGGAATGACTTTTCAAACAAATGGGCTGTCCTAATATGACGCATATCAAAGGGTAATGTATTTACTATTAGCACACTGTAGCAGACTGGGGTGAATGGGCCCTATTGGTTTTCAAAATCTTTTCATGCCATCCACCTACACATATACTAATGCTGATTTTGTTTTATTTTTTAGACCTATCTGAAAGCTTTTGCGTATAACAATACAGTGTACACTGATCTATGGAGTCATCTACAGGCGGTAATTTAACCTTCTTTATTGTTATGGATATAAAAACTGAAGAACTCATTGTGGATATTCTATATGAAACACATAAATTGTTCCAGTAGAAGGTTTTATGGGCCACAAATATCAAGCTGGTTTGTGGATCATGAGTCTAAGGCTCTGTTTCCACTACTGCGAGTTGTTGTGCGACTTGACACATGTGAAGTCGCATGACAAGTCAAAATCCATGTATTTCAATGGTCCCCATTCTAATTGGTGCGACTCAAGCTGCAGCGACTCCAAAAAAGGTTCTTGCACTACTTTGTTCCGACTTTTGATGCAACTTTGATCCAGAGAGTGTAAAGTTGGATCAAAGCTGCACTCAAAGTCGCATCAAAGTCGCACTCTAAATTGCGTGACTTTGGGGTCGCAATAGTGGAAACCTAGGCTTAGTGGCATAAACACATTTATCATGTCACAGTTGCTAAACAGTTATGAGAACCGGTATTTCTAATGACATCCTCTCAACCTTATACATGTAATAGTACATACCAAACACACATCAATGTAAAGTCATACTTAGAAACTTCATAGATGATTACAATCTAGGAAACAGTTTTGGGTTGCTCTGACAGAACCACGTTATCTCAGGAACATCTGTCTTGGAACATATGTAAACTCAGACATATTCTGACCTTTTTAGAATTGGGCACATCACTAGCCATTGATTAACATAGCAAACACTTTTTTTAAATATTGTTCTGCAGGTCATGTGACCATTTTTTTTTCTGCTCACCCCACAATGCCCAGTTTGGTAGGCAGAGCCAAGCTTCAGTGACATTACACATCCTCCTCCCTGGGCTTAGCAGAGTGTAGCGGAGCTGTCGATTAAGGCAATGGATCCACCCCGCAGGCATTGTTTCCCTTCACATGTGCAGCAGGGAGGATCAGTTCCACTTAATAAGCCGACATGGCTTACTTGTAAAAAAACAGAAGCATGCGCATTGTGGTGGCAACGCTGCAGAGGCTGAATGTGCCTACAGATCACAGAGAACAAGGAGGTCAGCTTGACTGGCAGAATAAACACATCATTTCTCTAAAAGCCAAGAATAAATATTAGAGATGGTTTACTGTTTTTGTGGATGGGGGGCAGGATTTACAACCACTTTAAGGCCTCATACACATGGGCGTATCTTTAAAAATAAACAAAACGTTGGGCCCGACGTCAAGGAAAAAAATCAGCGTTTTTCGGCGTTATGCATCGGCATTAGTGAGCATAAGTGAGCGTCGGCGTCAATAGGCGTTTTTTTAAAAAAAAATCATCCCTCTGCTATTTTTCAACCTAAAAACATCAGCGTCAAAAAAGCCGGAAAACGCCGGTACAATATTATGGCGTTTGTTGGCGTTTTGCGGCATCGGCTTCAAAAAATGCCAAAACGTTACAGCCTCAGAACGCGATGGCTGTGGGTTCTACTTTCAGCTCACTAAGGCCGACGCCATCTACAGCTCAAAAACGCCGACGTTTTTATGGGGCCATTGACTAACATGGAGAGCTGCAAAAAACGTCAGAAAACGCCGGCGTCAAAAAACGTCCATGTGTATGAGGCCTAAATCTACCCCTGCCAGATGATAGGAAGTATGCGCACATCATGTTCAGTGGATCCTGCAGACTTTCCCTCCAGCTTCTTGCCTGGACCAAGGTTTAGACTTCCAGTTAGAGATCTGGAGGATGTGTCAATGGTCTATGAGTGATGTAATCAGTGCACTTATGTTTCATTGACAACTACGAGTCTGTCTCCCCCATTGCCAGATGTGGGAGTTATAGTTCATTCACAGATCTCTGTGAATGAATGACGCGGCTGTATGGGCAAAGCCCTGCACAGTCACAACATTCAAAACTGACAACTGCCCATGGGGAGAAGAACCCCTGTATGCTGTCAGAAGAGGGATTGTTTTGTAGGTGGGGGTCAGCTTGGCACCATATTACATGGCATACCCTAAATATGGTTGTATGCTTCAAAATGTGGAGTTAGCCTTTAATTTGCTCTGTATCAATAAGAGCACAAAGTAGAACATAATGAGGTTGATTTACTAAAATAATCACAAAATATACAGTGCACAGCAAGTACTCCAGAACTTCTAAAGTGCACTTGCAGAGCACAGTATATTTGCCTTTAGCAAATCAACCTCATAGTACACTTAACATAACCATGTACTGTTTCATGCTCTAGAACATGTACCAGGAAAGTGTGTTGTCTTCCAAAGTATGCTAAATGCTGGACAAATTGTTCAATCCCGTGATAAAGTGCTTGTGCATTATGGACAATATTCCAGTGCTTGACTCCAACTATGCTCAAGGTGCCCCACATAGATGTACACTCACCGCACTATCCAACCATCTATATGTAGGGTTGTCAGCTGCGCTTTTAGAGTGCTAATCCTCTTGATGATGTCAATACATATGGGACCTTGCAATGTTATTTCCTCAAAAGGTGGTATATGGGAGAGAACACAGAGAGGGAGAACTCATAGTATAAAACCATTGATATAAAAAAGGTTAAAAAAGTTTACAATCACATTTTATTGTGCCCATTAACCTGGCACCCGGTGTGTACAGCCTATTCGTTTTGCGGGCTCCCGGCCAGGCATCCAATGCAAAGCTCGGCTGAAGCATGCAAGTGACGCAAGGAGAAGTGGTTTGTGATGGCGTGATCAAACGTCGATGATGTTACGACCAATTCAGGGGTCCTCATCAGGAAGCTCAGGTTGGTTGAAAAGCATCAAGGCTTGATTGCCTCATGGCAACCCACTTCCTGGCCCGAGCTGCATTGCATACCAGCATTGGATACCTGGCCAGGAGCCTGCAAAGCTAATAGGCTGTACACACCGGGTGCCATAAAATGTGAGTGTAAATCTTTTTGGAAAATACATTTTATACCAATGGGTTTTAGCTATGAGTCCTCCCTCCCTGTGTCCTCTTCTACATACCACCCTCTGAAGAAATAACATCGCAAGGTCCCATATTTTTAACATTATCAAGAGAATTATCCCTCTAAAAGCACAGCTGACCACACTAGAGATAGGTGGTCATTAGAGGTGGGTCGGACAGCCCCATGTTTGGTTCGCAGCAAAACTCCTGAACAGAGGAAATGTTCTAATCTGAACGGTGAACCCCATTGAAGTCTATGGGAGCCGAAACGGGAAAAATCTAAAGTGCCCATTTTGAAGGCTTATATGCAACTAATTGGCCATACAAGGGGTATGGGTGTCACGGATTACGCACACCCACGGCGACTAGCTAACCGCGACGTGGTTCCGTGACTGGGGGTATATGAGGGAATAAGGGGGAACTTATACTAAGCAATAAGACTTCGCTGTGCTTCCATAGCCCACACTACCTTTGGCTACCACTAGAAGGAGACTCCACTCCAATCCAGCTGGCTGACCACACACAGTGAGATACAAATCTTACATACAATCTGGTGCACTCTAAAGCCTCGTTAACACGAGTCGACGATCGTATACAACAGGTCGTACGAATGACCGTTGTATGCGAAATTGATTGTTAGTACGTGCGATTAGAACAGCCGACGTACGACGGTCGTAAAACAGGAGTTGTATGAGCAAACTAGAAAACTTGGTAGTACCAACAAGCAGTCATACGACCGTTGTATCGTGTGTACAGAGAAATTGGTCCAACAAGTTGTATTGTGCAAAACACGCATGCTCAGAAGTCAGGAACGGCCGGATGCTAATTACATGCACCTGAACTTTCTCTTTATACGTTCATAACACGTCACTACGTTCAGCTTGGTTGTATGATCGTGTAGTGCATGTCAGTATGCTAGATACAACAGCCAACATACGATTTGAGCCGCTCGGTAGTACGATCGTCGACCCGTGTGTACGAGGCTTAAGGGTTAGGGAGCAGTCTAGCAATTAGTACACACTTCTAGGGTTTCTTTAGCTATCCTGCAAGCTAAAACCCCAGTGCTAATCACTCTTCCCACTGCCCGCACACCCCCACACCAGACACACAAAAAAGAGATATGAGTCCCAGCTTAGTACACAGAAGCCACTTATTAATTTTAACATTTAATATCCCGAAAGTGAGCAGTGCATAAAATATATACAAAGAAAAAGTACAAAAAGATAAACAGACAATACGTACAATTGGCAATTCGCTATGAAAATAAAAAGGAATAAAAACAGAAGTAAACGTTACCGCAGCTTATCCCTGGACAGAAGTATGTCGAAGAATTTCATGGAGACTCCCCAGTTTAGAACTGACTTCATGAGAGCACACTGTCTATATCTCAAGCTCATAAAACATGGTGCAGCAAAAATGAAATTTCTAAAGAAATTAGTCAAATCCCATCTAACATGACTCGTGGTTACAATTGCAGGCACACAACTATTGAAAAATAAAGTGACTTTGGTGTGGGGTCCCCCCTAAAGTTCATACCAGACCCTTATCCGGGCACGCAGACTGGCAGGTCAGGATAAGGGGGGGATGAGTGAGCGTCTCCCCCCTCCTGAACCATACCAGGCCACATGCCCTCAATATGCCCCCGCTGCCCCAAGCACCTTGTCCCCATGTTGATAAGGGCAACGGCCTCATCCCCACAACCGTGGCCAGTGGTTGTGGGGGTCTGCGGGCGGGGGGCTTATCGGAACCTGGAAGCCCCCTTTAACACCCCTACCCATTCATCAAAAAAAGTGTCAAAAAGTAATAAAAACATGAGACATATTTTTGACAAATAATTTATTACAAAATAAAAAAATAGCACCCCCCGATGTAAATCCATCTTCAATCACACCGCCCACCGACCCAAAAAATCAAAAATGCTCCGTCTCCTGGGATGGCCACCCGCAGAATGCCTGTTTTGTGTTTTGACATTTCTTATACAGGTAAGGGACGGAGCCACCTGGCTATGTCACCTGGTGGCACCGCCCCCCTTCTGAAGTCACAGACTGGTGCATGTTGGGCCTTTGACGTCACAAGTGGGCCCCGTTGTTAAAGGGGGTTTCCAGATTTAGATAAGCCCCAGCCCACAGACCCCCACAACCACTGGTCACGGTCGTGGGGATGAGACCCTTGTCCCCATCAGCATGGGGACAAGGTGCTTTGGGGCGGGTGGGGGGGCAGAACCCCCCTTTCCTGACCTGCCAGGCTGCATGCCCGGATAAGGGGCTGGTGTGGATTTTGGGGGGACCCCACGCTTTTCTTTTACATTGTGGCATGGGGATTCCCTTCAAATCCATACGATATGGACTGGCGGGGATCCTACGCTGTTTTTTTTAACTGGCTTTTTTTTTTTATTATTCAGCTGTCAGCGGGGAAACCCACTGACAGCTGATGACTCTTCGGTTGTTAACCTCCTTAGCGGTATTCCCGAGTGTGGCTCGGGGTGGATTTTCAGTACCTAAAGCGGTAACCCCGAGCCACACTCGGGCTTGCATTGCTGGATCCAGGCAATGTTACTCACCTTGTCCCCTGGATCCAGCGATGTCCTCCCGCGGTGTCAGCGTGTCTGCAGGCTGTGTCCGCAGCTCCGGTGCCTCTGTGTGCCTCGGGCTCCGTTCCCTGCGAGCGTCGCGTCGCACGGGGGCGGAGACCGGCGGGAAATTCAAAAAGTGAAACACACACAGTACATACAGTACACTGTAATCTTATAGATTACATTACTGTATGAAAACATTTCACATCCCCTTTGTCCCTAGTGGTTTGCCCAGAGCCCTGCATGCACTTTTATATAATAAATGTCATTCTTTCTGCCTGGAAACATGAGAATGTCCATAGCAACCAAAAAGTGTCCCTTTGCGTCATAAGTGGTTTTTGATCAGCTAGAAAACAGCGATAGTAAATAAGAATCATTTGCAGAATTGAGTGATACTGATTTTTGGGGAAATTTATCATCAAACACTGAAAGTGACGACAGCGACAATTCTGCAACTGAGCAAATTTCTGCGTTTTTGGTTTGATTACATTATTGAATAAATGCAAAATAATTGTACCGCTTTCAGCACCAAAAATCAGACATAATCATACCGCCAGGGATACTAACCATTGCAGGCCTATAGTACATAACGCCATATCTCCATGCAGAAAACCATTACCGCTTTCAGCAATAAATTCCAGACTCAGTCATACCGCCAGGGAGGTTAAAGGGGTTGTGAAGGTTTATTTTTTTTCTTAAATAACAAACATGTTATACTTACCAGGGTTTTGGACAGAGTGGCCCCGATCCTCTTCTTTTGGGGTCCACTAGCGGCGCTCCTGGCTCCTCCTCTTCCCGAGTGCCCCCTTGGAGCAGCGCTTTCCCTGGGGGGCACTCATGCGGGCGCGCTCCCGAATCCTGCTGCTGCATCCATTGACACAGACAGCAGGACTAGGCCCCACCCCCAAGCTCTCGTGTCACTGGATTTGATTGACAGCAGCAGGAGCCAATGGCTGCTGCCACTATCAAGCTATCCTATAAGGACCCGAGACAGTGGCTGGAGCTGCTGTGCTCATCCCCGTTGCTGGAACAATTGGGTTCAGATAAGTAAAAGGGGGGCTCTGGGGGGCTGCTGCACTACAGAAGGTTTTTCACCTTAATGCATAGAATGCATTTGGGTGAAAACCCTTGAGGGCTTAAAACCCCTTTAACCACTTCAGCCACAGAAGGATTTACCCCCTTAATGACCAGGCCATTTTTTGTGATACGGCACTGAGTTACTTTAACTGACAATTGCACGGTCGTTTGACGTTGTACCCAAACAAAATTGATGTCTTTTTTCCCACAAATAGAGCTTTCTTTTTGTGGTATTTGATCACAGCTGCGTTTTTTTATTTTTTTTTTGCGCTATAAACGAAATAGAGCACATCCAATAAAAAAGATGTAAAAAATCTAATGACTTCATCAATTTAGGCCAATTTGTATTCTTCTACATATTTTTGGTAAAAAAAAATCCTAATTAGCGTATATTAATTTGTTTGCACAAAAGTTATCACGTCTACAAACTATGGGATAGATTTAGGTACTTTTACATTTTTTAAATTTTTACTAGTAATGGTGGCAATCAGGGATTTTTAGGGGGACTGCGACATTCCAATGGACAAATTGAACACTAAGGGGGAGATTTACTAAAATTGGAGCACTCAGAATTTGGAGCAACTGTGCATGGTAGCCAATCAGCTTCTAAGTTCAACTTGTTCAAATAAGCTTTGACAATCAAAGGGTTAAATGTGTTCCCTGGGAATGCTTTCTAACTGTGTGGGGGATACTGACACTAGGCAAAGAGATAGATATGTGTTCCTGATTAGTAGCAATCACAGATCTCTCTCTTTCTCTGTGACAGGACGACGGTCCGCCTTGTTTACATAGGCGGATCTCCGTTTTGTCATTCCCCCGAATGTTCGTGAGTGGCCAGCGGTCACCGTGGCTGCTGGACCCAATGATTGGCTCCTGCTGTGTCCAATCACAGTGGGAGAGTGTTGCCGGCAGCGCACTCGTGCGCTCCCCAGGCCAGGGAGCGTGAACAATGTAGAGGTACGTTATTTCGGACAGCCGGGCCGCCCTGCTACAGTATATGTGCAGTGGGCAGTCCAGAAGCAATTAAGAATGCCACGGCCGGCTTCCTGACCCAACTCCTTAACAACCAGCTTTCACTGCACCCTGATTGGGCAAAGCTTTGCTCAATCAGGGTGCAGAATACACTGTGCAGAGCTCAGTGCATTGCAGGGTGATCTTCGGGGGCGAACGCCCAGTGAGCACCCTGTAAATTTGGGTGTTCGGCGAACAGCCGAACATGCAAATGTTTGGCCCGAACTCATGCTTGGGCAGAACCGTTCGCCCATCCCTAGTGGTCATATAGTGCGGTGAGTGTACATCTATGTGGGGCACCTTGGAATATTGTCCATAGAGCACTAGCACTTTATCACGGGATTGAACAATTGATTCAGCTGATTTAAATGGACTATGATGTAGCATTTTAAATATATTGATATAGTGAACGTGGTGTTTTCTTTTGTTTTCATCAACTGTTATGCTAATTGCATACAATCAGACTGCAGCTTGTACTATACATCTGAATTCACAAATATATACACTTTTGTTTCACTATTATTTTCCTACATCTAAATATATATATATATATATATATATATATATATATATACAGTATACATATATATATATATATATATATATATATATATATATATATATATACAGTATAAATATATATATATATATATATATATATATATATATATATATATATA